>OMNZ01108362.1:59832-70968 GCA_900303255.1 Lesueurigobius sanzi
GACTTTCAAAATGAATTAGCGCTTTGAATTAAAATATAGATGACAAAGGAAGACTACCTTGGTTTTTCTTCATTTCTCTGACAAAGTTTTGCTCCTTAAACACCAAAGAGCACTTTCAAATTTGACTTTTTGAACTTAAAATTGCTTCTCCATACTTTGACATACCTAAACATACTGTATCTATTTAAACAGTTTTACTCTTCGGTGAACATACCTCATACTGTAGAGTTGAAATGATTTCAGATACATTTTTTCTGCGCAAAAGTGTAACATAATGAATCCTTTTCAGGCGGAGACTGAGCTCAGAGATAGTGATGTGTGGTATGCTGCGATGACTGAAGTAAACACAAGAAGAATAATCTCTAAATCTAAAGAGTGGGAAGTCAAAGAAGATCGTCCCAAGTCCCACAATATGTAAAGATAGATCAATTGTAAAATCAAATGTGTCAAATGTCGGCGAAGACAATCCAAAAAAAGGATGCATTCTCAAAGAAATCGAGAGACATTTTTTCAACTTTCTGCTACAGACAAAACAATTGAATCAAGGTTCTTAGATTGGATTGTAAGATTCTGAAGAGGAAGCAAAAGCAGAACTCCGCATTTCACACGTTCATTGCTGTTGTAATGGCTGACAATCTTTGGTCTGCAAAAAATGAGCGCTAAATACAGCGGAAAATACAGTGCGAGTGTGATATACAGTGAATGCAAAAGATAGTGTTTAGACAGGTACAAAGTATATGCTCCATTCTCATCTTCATCATAGTTTTAATCAAATTTGTGCACACATATTTCCAGAAAACACTCCACTTTCTCTTTCCATACCTTAGCCTCATATATATATATATATATATAGAGCATAATAGCTGTCACCACAATCCTATAGGTACCGAAATCCAGTCAAAATAAACAACTTTTCAACCCAAAATTCAAGACGTTAAGCTCCTAACAAGCACGACCGAGAAGAAGCCCAACAGTCAAAAGTCATAATCCTCCTATAGAGCTGTGTGTAAAGCCTCCCTGCTGTGCCCCACTTCCCGGGTTTGGGAATAATAAACCTGTCAACAAAGTGGTCTCTGGAGAGGCCCGCTGACACCGGCCTGTCAGACTGAGGGTGCACCGCGGAGGCTAATGGGACAGGGCCCGGGGGCTGAGGCTGAGGACAGAGGACGTCTTGAGACAGGTGAACTCAGAATCACATCTCAAAATCACAAATACGTTCACTGCTGAATGTCGTTAGCGATGTCTAAACTGTCACCGGGAAACTAACTTAATCTACTGCGGAGGTGGGCAATAGGATCATCTGCGGGGCTAATGTCGAAGTGCTCGGAAGAATTGCAATATTGAGGAGGGTGATAAACTACAAAAACTGCTGGTGAAAATTTGCGAAAATAAGTATTTGCAAAGTTATCTTTCAAAAACTATATAGTGATATTTCTCCACTTTTGTTATTGATCGTTCCCCTTCACTTGTTCCCCTCATCGGCTATATAGCTAAAGGGCAAAAATGATTAGATCCAAACATTTGGCATTTCTTGAGAAGAGCTAAACAGTGATCAATTCTTTTTCAATAGCATTTACATAAAAGACATTGATAGACTTTGTTTTGTATCTCCATATACATTTAGAAGAAACTCTAAATGTGAAAAAGATACACCAAAGCTATTATTTAGCGAATGAATTGGCCTCACTGGTAGAATAATACAGAAATTTCAATGTTATGCAAGTTTTATGCATTCTTGTAAAAACACAATGGGGGTCACTGTGAGGCGCCGACTCCTCCCAAATGTCACGTGATTAAATTCAAAACCAAATATACAAGTACAGAAAGAAGATTTTTTGTTTTTCCATCAATAAATGTATGTAAAATTAACTTTGTATTTGACATAATAATAATTCAAAGGATATTTTTTCTGAACACTCAACAAGTATCAATACTAAATATGTATAAACAAAATATTTTTTTCAATAGACTTTTCTCAGGAATCTGAAAATGAAGTCAGAAATGCAAAACCTGCTTTGACACTAAAGGCCTTTTATCAGCTGACCTATTTTTAGGTAAAGTGTGGTGGGGAAAAACATAATCTCCAGTCTGAACAGCCCCAACAACAATTCATAGTAAACTTTCTGTAACCAACAATGAAATCTTCATTAGGAACATTCAATAATATAAAAAACTATTGCCCCTCAAGATCAAATTATCAACCTCAAGGGTCAAAAATTCAACAAACATTCAACACCAACTTCTGAAGATGAACCTAAAGTCACAAATAATCAAGCTGAGGGAACGTATTGAGATCAAAGCTCAATAAATATGTGACTTCAGCTTTTCAGCACAAAAATGTAACATCGTTTCCAGCAAAAACACCCAAAATTCAACACAAGATCAAACATTACACCTTTTTATTGCTACCACCTGAAAAGATCCTCCCTTTTACACAGGGATAAGTCAAGCTTGTTTGTACAGCTGATTATTTCAAGCTACTACACTTCTTTCACGTGACTCAAACTTAAAACCTAACACTGCTCATTTGTCCATACGCTTTCCTTTTCACATCCAAAACTAGCACTAAACAGAACAACCTTCCCGAGTGACAGCGCGGATCCTGCCTCCCGTACATCTGTGTGATTTCTGCCTTATCAACACCACGTGGCTCTCATTCTGCAACTTTAAACACGTGCACTACCACTGTTCAACAACAACACTCCGCCGCCACATCTGTATCTCACACTCTACAGCCTTACTGCCAGACCAATATTGCACCTTGCCACATACAACTCTCCCTGGTCCCAAAAGTGGACACATACATGTACATTTAAAAGAGAAAAAAAAGTTTAGTAGGGATTTTCTGAAGGCTTTTGTATGCACTGACCTGGACAGGGGATCACATTTCACACTCCAGCTCCCTCCAGGCTGCCTTTTGAAGTTGCTCTCTCCGCGATTTCTGAAGCACAAGTCGCCGGCCGCACGGGGACAACGGACAGAGTAGGCTTTAGTCTTCTTCTTCTTCTTAATTTTTCTCACTTCCTTTCCACCGGCTCTTGCCTCCGCGCTCTCACTACAACAGCGGCGGCAACAAAACTCCACTCGCCTCTCGCTGTTCATATTTAGAGACGTTTTTTTTTTTTTTTTTCAAGCTGCAAGGGGAAGTCTACTGGGCATGCCCACAACTGAACCGACACTTTGTGATGAACGCTCACTTCCCTTGTTCCTGCTGCCGGCTCTCCCTCTCCCCGTGCGCGCTTCCCCCCCTCCTCTCTCCCCCCTCCCTTTCTCCTACAGCCCTCCTCCCACCCGGACCACCGCGTTAAACCAGGAACCAGAGCAAAGTCCACTCCGGCACCGAGCTCCACGGAGGCTGCAAAGAGAAAAACAAAACAAAAGCAGCATGGTGAGAGTGGTGAAGTTTAATTTAAAAATAATCATCATAATAATTGAATTCGGTGAATTTCCTCACATTTTAAATCATTATAACAGTAGTTTTTACAATTATACATTACAGAATTTATTCGTCGTCATAAAGTCTGTGGCTTTTTCTTCTTTACTTAAGACTATTATGTACTTTTTATGCATTGGCTTGGTTAAGTTAGGCATCCGCAGATAATATTTCAAAAGTTCTGATTTAGACAACAAAACAAAACAAAAATAAACACCACATACCCCTTTCGACTTGTAATTTCTGAGAATATTTACACAGAACTGCCTTGGTTAGCTTTTACATTACTTTTCCCTCAAGGGGCGTAACCTCCAGTAAACTACATGAATAAAAACATAGCTAAAAGAAACAAAGACATGTTACACAAGAAACAGACAATCAAAGGTTAGTAGGATATATCTAGAGGAAAGTTACTCTGACTCAGAAGCAGTATGGCTTTTTTAATTTGAGATATTGAGAGCTCTGTGAGGTGAGTTGGGAGTTTATTCCATATTTTGGGTCCTCTGTACAGAACACTTAAACGTTGACTCAGTTTTGATAACCCGCACACCTCTACCTGGTTATTATCTAAAATCTTCTTTCAAATTGCGTGTCTTTTCTGCTGCCATTGTTGGTCCGGTCCGTGTAATGCCACATGTGACATCTCCCTTCAGCGACTCATCCTCGTGTCTGTGCTATCTCAGCTCCGCCAGGGCTGACCCACATTCTCTCGGCAGCAGAAAACTCTCAGGACACTATGTATCAAAATCAGGCTGTTGGAATGAGGACAACGAGTTCACAGAGGCAGACAGCGACGAGAGGAGAGAGAGAGAGAGAGGGAGAGAGAAAGAGAGAGAGAGGGGGACAGCGAGAGAGAGGAAGATCCTAACTGGGCCAAAAACTCAAACAAAAATGACAAATCACGATGACTAATACACAAAAGAACTTTTTTTCGGTGCTACCCCTGATTTAGTCATGAGACAATTAGGTTTTCAGTCCTGCTGTAGACTTGGTTTATTTTGAGATTGTATCCCCTATATTTAGATTTGATCTATAGTTCTGAAAGGTTACGAGTCTTTTAGACCAAGTCCTATGTGTTTACGCACCTGTTTCGTTGAGACCTGGATTAGACCTGCTCAATTTATCCTTTACTTCTGGTTTATGCTTTGTCATGGTTTGGTGCCGGTTGAGTTATATTTTAGACATTACAAGTAAGGCTGCAACTAATTTGGATATTGATTAATCTGTTGGATATTTTTATGATAAATTGATTAATCCTTTGGCTGCAGAAGGTGCATGGAAATTGGATATTTTATAAACCTTTCGCCACATGAAGCTAAACAGATGCCGTTTGAGGACATCTTGATAGAGTAAACTGAAAGGTAATGTCTGTAGGATACTTTTGGTACAGTTTTCAGAATACGCAAACATGCCATTCTTCATTGGTGAAGAATTCTTCATTCAAGGTGAAATATTTAGAAGTAAAAGTGTGTACCCTAAAGCTTTAGAGACAAAATAGTTGATGTTGATGTAATTCTTGCGATCACTAAAATAGCTGACCACTATTTCAATAATTGATTTGTTGAGTAATCGGTTCGTTGTTCCAGCCTTAGTTTCAAGCTTCATATTTTGCTTTGTTTTGGGAACCTCCCATAAACCATTTTCTTCACAATCCTTTAATAACAACTGAATCACAATCACAATTTGAATGGTGGGAAATGAACAAGTTAGGGAATAAAATGTCCACTCCTTCTCAGTCCATGTTACATAAAACACGGAGAGCCTTATCTATTCAGTGGTGGCACTTGGTGATGCTGTTGTAGACGACATGGAACCATCTGGACCAAGCGGAGAGGGGAGATAGGGCCAGGTGGAGGAGGTGAGTGAGAGAGGAGTGTGTGTGGTGTGTGCGGGGGGTATGTCCAGACGGCTGAAGGATTGACCCCTGGAGTCCAAAGGTTATGGGAAAGAGCCGGTCAATATCAATGCCACGGCTGGATAAGCCAAAGCCGCGTGTGTCCGAGGGGATGGGACGAGCGCAAAATTAAAAAGCTTCAAAGTCGGACAAAAGGGGAGACGCCGTGGTCAAGCTTGGACGAGTCACTTCAGAGGTTTAGGGGAAGAAATATTGTCTGAGAGAGTAAACATTTGGGCAGTGCTAAGTACACAGGTTTACCACATAAGGAAGTCAGCAGGTTTAGGGCAGTTCCACTAAAAGGACACTTGGACCCAATACAATAGTGTGGTCTAAAGTAGCTTTTTGAACAATTAATTTGAGATTAACACATTATATTGGTCACTAAAAACTATGAGGTTTTCCATAGGCTCTAGAGACAATTTAAAGATTCTGGAGATTTCTCACCATTTTGTTTTTACTTGGAGTGTATTACTAAACTGTCATGACCAATGTAATATTTGTAAATTTTCTTTTTTTGCTTATCACTGTGTTAATTTTTGGTAAGAGCTAAATCAAAATATTGTAACTTTTGTATATATATATGTATATATATATATATATATTTTTTTTTAGGAAAATTGAAAGGCAGTTTAGCTGTAATTTGTCACAACTGAATATATAAAATAACTTTTGACACTTTGTATACAGTAAAATGGGATGAAAACAGATATCTATGGCTCAAAATAAAAACAACTCCCTCAGTGTTTTCCATTCTTTGTGTAAACTGAACAGCACCAACAGAGAAATAATTGCCTGCTCCAAAGACTATGATTGCCACTTCTTCTTGGGTGCCATTTCAACAATTTTTTTTTACCATTCAAAGGCTAAAATGTGGTACTATTTCCAGCACTTTGGGTAGTGATAGTGATTTAGAATTTTTGGACCATTTGCACTTTCTAACACCATTTATCTGCGCTTGGTACTAACTCAAATTAATCGCTGGCCTTTGTGGATTATATATCTTATGCTACAACTTTTACACACTGGCGAAAGCTTCATAAATAAAAGTCCTTTGTGCTTTCTCTTAACACTGTAGCAAGCACAACCACAATCTGCTGTCAAGAACAAAACAGACAAATTGGCTTTGTCCGTGTTCGAAGCACACGGCCCACTGCAGCTCTCAGCTCAATACCCGCTCATTAGCCCTCTCGCCCTGTTCTCTGAGGGGCGTGTGACCTCGGCTTTTGTCTGGGCAGGACCTGTCCCGCACAAGCTCAGGCGCTGCACAAAGCCCTGTCATTAACTCTGGATCTGTGGGACCCTCCGCGCCCACTGCCCTAACCCCAGAGCTCCCTCCAACACCAGCGGCCCGTCTGGGGGGAAATGAAGTGGGTTAGATAAACAGCAGTTCAATGTTTATCAAGCGCACCCCCACAAATCTGTCGATGAGTCCCCCTCTGCCGTCTGAGGACACAAAGCCTGGTTTAGTCCTGGTCCAGGTTTACATGCAGTGAAATCAAAGTTTGAATACTGGGGTTAGGCCTGGTTTAAACAACTTAGTCCTATGTTCAGATCATCAATTCAGCCATTCATTTCTACTGCTGCTAATCCATGGACCAGGTCGTCGGGTTAAGCAGAGATACCCAGACACACTTCCTTCAGCGACAGACGTGGTTCTTTCAGTGTGTCCTAGGTCTTCCCTGGGGCCTCCTTGCACATGCCCGGCATATTGGGCATGTGCGTTATGCAGGGCAACAAAAATGATCAACTATCTGGTACTGAATTTGAAGAAAAAGATGAAATCCTACAGGTACTAAGAAAAATGTCCCAAAAATTATAATAAAATAAAATCCTAAGCTACTAACTTTTGAGAACTTATGAGACAGCTTGGTTGTCCCAGCTCAAATAAATGACAAAAACTATGGGTTTTAACTTGTGTTTTGTAGAATTTATGAACAGAATCATTCTGTGATTGATCTAGAGCAGTGGTTCCAAACCTTGTTTGTTGTGCGTACCCCTTGGGCCTTTTATTTAGACTCCACGTACCCCCTGCCTTGATGGTTTTGATGATTAGTTAGAAAGTGAATGACTAAAACTGCTTTTATCAATAAAAAGGCTACTAAATATTCTCAAACTCTCACTCTTTACAGTTAAATGTGTGTAGGTTCTCAGTCGTACAGGAGTTGTCCCTCCTTTGCCTACATAATAATCAAAAATACAATTCTAATTCCCCTGGTTGGGAAACACTGATCTAGAGAATGAACTAAGTGCCGTTAAAATACTGGTACCAAAAAACTGAAAGGTACCCAGCTTTACCTAGGAGAAATCTGGATGCATCTGATGCCAGAGATGCGAAGGAGCAGTGGCTCTACAACGAGCTCTGCACCAGATTATTCCTAAATATGAAAATAGAGTTTATTCCCAGGTCTATTCTCAACTACAACCCAAACCTTAGTTCCTCCTTTCCTATGTTCAGCAACATTATATTCTTCATCACACACACACCAACAACACAACTCTGTGTCTGAAAAGCCTAAAACTGTAAACAGACAATATGGGAACAGTGGAGTGCCACCTGCTCCAGAGCAAACACAGATGTAAGAGCTGTAATGAGGAACTGCACACGCTAAGGCACTAAAGAGCATAGTATAGAGAAGAGAGAGAGGAGAGAGAGAGAGAGAGAGAGAGAGAGAGAGAGAGAGAGAGAGAGAGAGAGAGAGGCGCAGAGAAAGGCAATAATTTCAGCCTGGCATGGTTTGTGCAGTTGTTTCCTCGGTCAATAAACCAATAACAAGAAGCAGGGGAACCCAGACACATCTTGAACTTGATCAGCACAGCGCAGATTGTGTGCACATTGATGCTGAATAATAGGAACGGGAAAATAAAATACTGCAAATAACTGCATGTGCTGTTATCTAAAATATATGTTGTTACATATAGGCCGAAAAGCTACAGCTATCATGTGCTTTCATATAGTTGTAAAACATAATTCTGAACTAGTTTAAAAAGTACCTAGAGTACCTAGCTGACTCGGGTAAATTAATTTGTTAAATGGTGAGTAAGGATAATATCATTGTTGTCATATTGCTACTTGCAACGTTTAACGTGTTTTAAATGCATAATTTGAAAAAAAAACAAAAAACAAATTAAGGGTCTAGAATTACTAAGAGATCGAGCTGTTTGCAAAATTATATAGAAATGTGTATCATTTAGCAAACAGTTTGGTCTTAATGAAAAATCCTACTCAGAATAATTAAAGTGGCCGTGGGCATTTTAGCAAGATATGTCTGTGCTGCTGGTAGAAGAGCCAAGAGGGCTGACAAACTATGAATGACTTTGAAATTGGACCGATCCCACTGAATCACTTTGACCCAATAAGACCATTGAGAGGGAGAGAGAGAGGGAGAGGGAGAGGGAGAGGGGGAGAGAGAGAGAGAGAGAGAGAGAGAGAGAGAGAGAGAGTGAGAGTGAGAGAGTGAGAGTGAGAGAGAGAGAGAGAGAGAGAGAGAGAATACGTACAGCAAACCTCTTCTGTCTGGGGAGAGTTGACTGGAGTGGACTACACTGTGATCTTCTACTGCCCTCATGTGGACAATGGGGATATTAGGACACATGACCGACCTGTTCACAAATCCAGTTCTGGAATTCCCCACCTGTTTAATATTAACTTAAACCTTAGACATTTGGTATAGCCTAGATTAAATATAATATAAGCAACAACGAAAACAACTCTAGCCACACTGTTCCATAATTATGTGTCAACAAACAAAGCCTGAAAATAGTATGTTTTTTTTTTTCTTTTTACTTTACATTTAGGGAAAACATGAGCGACAGGCTAGCCATATATCCATGACAGCCATGCGCATGCTCTAGCTAGCCATTATCTTCCATGTGGCCTATCTGATGATAAGACTATTTTCAAAATATAGCCTTGATGTCACATTTCTAAAAATCTAAATTAGCCTAAATTAGCCTCCTGTATCACAAACTTGGCTAAGAGAGATAAATGAAAAACAAACACGTGGTTAGTACTTACTGGCTTGATCCATGTGGCGCGCTTTGGCCCCGTCTGCTGCAACGATGTCAAAGCGCGGCCCTCTCGTCTACCTGCCCTTTTATAGTCCGCATTCTCCTGCAGAGTGAGGGAATAGATTTCCGAGACAAAACCTAGACCCCCAAAATTGATCCGACCTTGAAAAAATAAATACATTGTCATCGATGACGCTCATTAATGCTTTTCTTTGGCGATGCCGCGGAGTGATTCACATCCAAACACTGAAACGTCAATGAGTACAGGCACTCTTGTCATTATCGCGAGAGGTTTATCAATCCCCCGCTTTTGATTCCACACTGCGGTCAATACAAGGAAAAGTTGAACTGGAGTTATGTAGGATTAAGTTCACTGTCGGATCGGTATGGGCATGTGCATGAAATTATGAGCCAGTCAAAGTTGCAGCGGTCATTGGGGCGATTTACCTGCACGTCACTCACACTATTGCACTATCCGTGCAGCATATTGGGTTAGCGGTGCGTTATTGCGCACAGTGTCTCCTGCTTTATTGGGAAAAGGGCACGATGATTATTCAAACGTCTTGGAGTCTATCGAGCTGCCTGCCACAACAAGCCGCAGAGTCGACTGTTTGAAACTTATAGCTGCTGTGACGACGTGAAAAGGAAAGAAGGGGCAGCCGTCTCCAGGGGCCCACGTCGCCGATAATTACCGATCAATCACGGATTGGTTTAAAAGCCAGAAAAGAACAGGGAGAGCACTATTAGATTGTAAAGATTCACTCTCCAATAATTGCTTTGGATTTTTTTCAGCCAACCAAGATCCTGTCTGCTTATCCACTCCTGTCAACATTAGGTCAAAGGACTGGCTTCATATTGGCCACTGACTACTGTAGCGGCCTATACTGTAAATGAGCTGCTGTATCTGCTCCAGTCTGGCAAAATAACAGGAAATATTAGTCCAGTGCTCAGGTCTCAGAAGATAGACTTAAAAGCAGCTCTGCATGTGTACAAGCCTCTCTATGGCCTAGCACCAAATACATCTCTGACATCTGTGTAGGTTCTCATGCAGTCGTACAGGAGTTATCGTAGGCAAAGATTCTTCAGTCTTAATCTGTACTCTGTAGTTGGAGTGTAGGACGTTTCGCTCTTTATCCAAAAAGCTTCGTCAGCAAATTAATATCTTGACAGCTCGTGCTCGTGGGTCTCTAGACATCCTACTGGTTTCTTCTTTTTTGGAGTTTTCCTTGCCGTGAAGGAGAATCTAAGGACAGGGGATGCCCCAGCACTATTAATATTGTACAAATTGTCTAAAATTGTCTTTCTATTTTCTGTGAAGCCCTGCGAGGCGACTTTGTTGTGATTCTGGGCTATACAAAATAAATTGAATTGAATTGAATTCTTAAGAGACCCACGAGCTGTCAAGTCTATTCATTTGCTGACAAAGCTTTTTGGATAAAGAGCGAAACGTCCTACTCTCCAACTAGAGTACAGAGGAAGACTGAAGAATCTTTGCCTACATCTCTGACATGTTAGTACCATGAACTATCTCAAACGCTGAGAACCTCAGGGAGGTGTCCTGTTAGTCCCAGAGTCAGGACTAAACACAATGGGCCTCATTCATGAATATTTTCTTAAGAAAAACTTCTTAAGTACAACTTAAGAGAAACTTAAGAAAACCTTAAGTCTGACTCACGAAGCGTTCTTAAGAAGACAAAACTGTTCTTAAAGAGAGATGATTTTTTTTGTGCGTAAGAGTCATCATGACTGTTCTTAGGATTTGTTCTTCCAGAAGAACTCTTTCAGCTAAGAACACATT
>OMNZ01108364.1:0-10508 GCA_900303255.1 Lesueurigobius sanzi
TGAATACTTAGATACTTTCACCTTGATTTGCTTTATGTTTTTGTATAAATATGGTGAAAGATTAAAAATATGTTGTCTGTGTCTTCTTTCGTTCTCTCTTTTTTCTGTCTCTCTTCCTTCTGTCTCTCTTCTTTCACCCTCTCTCCCCCTCCCTCTCTCTCTCTCCTTCCTCACTCTCTTCTTTTTTCTCTCTCTCCTTCCTCTCTCCCCCTTTCCTTCCTCTCCCTCTCTCCTTCCACTCTCTCTCCCTCTCTCCTTCCTCTCTCCCGCTCTGTATTCCTCTCTCTCCCTCCCTCCCTCTCTCTCTTTCTTTCTTCTTTCTCTCTCTCTCTCTCTCCTTTGTCTCTCCCTATCTGTATTCCTTTGGTATTTGAAAAGTAACTGTATTCGAAATACCCTTAAATGAGAGAGTATTTGTACCTGGATACAGTTACCCAAAATGAGTATTCTGAATATGAATTTTAAATACATGTATTTATTTACTCCCCAACACTGTTCACAGAATAGGAATTTTCTTTGGTGTACTCGTGCAACATGAAACATAAACTTGTAATAAAGATAAATAATAAACTATGGAAAAACTAAAAGGATATAACTATAAGGAATGCATAAAAATACAATGCATATAAATCTTCATCATGAGTAACAATTTCTGTTCAATTTTAACCACATCAAATAAAATAATGGAGATATAAAAGAATCCCTACAAAATGGGGAATATAAGGACAAAGTTGACTGTATTTGGAGAACACTGCCCTCTGTCTGCCTTGCACTTTTTTGCTACATGTTGTTTTGTTTTTAACTTGCAGAACTTCTAAATTTAGCTTTATAGTATTATACAGGTTTCAATGTAGAAAAGAATTGGGTCTGATCAAAGACTGGCATAAAATGTCAAAGTAATAAGGTGTAAAATGAGGGGAAACATTTGAGCTAAAACAGGGTGAAGGGTGGATAGGACGTATCTCTTAAGCAAACACAAGAAAGAGGAAAAAGCGGCACCAAGCACGGCTCTTCACAACAAAGTTAATCAGGCTTGGCTAAAACAACTGAAGCTTCAGTGGATGTCTAATTGGATTAAGCCAAAACAGAGGATGCCTTTGTGTGTGTGTGCGTGCATTTGTTGTTGTTGTTGTGGAGCCTTGACCTCTAATGACAGGCTTTTTTAATTTCTTCAGATCCCCAATCAGACATCGACTAATGACTAGTGGCAAATCTGACACCCAGCGGCCAGACGCTTTTCCCCAAGATTGACTTCTAAGTTAAAACTAAAGGGGAGAAACGGTCAAGGTCGCGGAGACTAGGCGCCTGGGCTCCAGCGGTGTAAAACTCGCACAAATCACAGACTGTCTGGCTTGCTGCTCCTCTCTCCTCCGGGGGACAGTTAACCCACTCCTACGATGACCTTTCCAGGGAAGAAGTGCCGTCACATCGGAGGTTTATGTGGCGACGTACCTGCCAGGACAGCTGATGACACATTTCAAACAGGACGTGCAAGCGCTGGGGTGCTGTACAGGAGAGGTACAAGTGGACGATCGGGAGAAGCGCTTATGGCTCTACACAGCAGATTCTGACCTCCTCCCACCTCCACAAAGGGCTATACAGGAACATGACATAGTGTTATAAACTTTCTAAGCCGGCATCATCTGCTTGACTTTAAAATGATAATTAATAGGATAATGCATTCAGTATTACAGTGTGTTTTTAATCCAAGTCAAATGTAAAACAGGACTCTCTCCACAATCTTTGAATGAATGAATTAAGTTCATGTTCATTAGTAGAAGTTATAGTCTCCACTAGAGGCGACTGTATGAGCCCTTTCATTGTCTGTAAAGATTGTAACTTTTTTAAAGGTGGGTGGGGCTTAGCCTGGAGAAGAGCAGCCTCTGGAGGCCATTGGACTTTGTTAACAAGCTTTATCAGCAAGTTTACGTTGGTATTTTAAGAAATGGATGATACTGCAGCAAGTGGTTCAGTTTGTGAATGTTCGGACTACATAAAGTCACTCATTCAGCTGGATTGTGGAAGCTATGTTACTTAGTTAACACTTTGAATGTGAGCGAGCATCACAGACCCATACATTTCAATAGGAGCCATTTTGGCAATATGTTTACGCTGATGGAAATATGGTTGAATGGTGTTAGTGCGTAGTTTGTTTGTAAATTGTGGTGGTTAGGTTTGACATGTAGCTCGGAGGACGTAAGCGGCAGGCATTTGATTTAGTCCTGTTCTCTAGGATGCAAACTGCTCCGTGCACTGCATTATAAATCTGGTTAAATTATAAACTAAATGTGTGACAGCACACACTCACTGTTGTTCAAGGAGACGATGAAAGCATTTCTCTGTCATCGTTTTGTATTACAGTATGTCTAAATTTGGATCAGTTTATGGCAGGAAACAGTGGAAATAGGCTTTAAAGTAAACAACCTCCCCCTCCATTCCTGATTGGACCAAAAAGCCCCTCTTCAATCTGAGTATGTAGGAAAGCTTGTCTCATTGGTCAACAGAAATCATGCAAGACTCTGATTTGTTGCTGAGATCAGAAAAGGGAGGGTCATTAGAAAAAATATTATTATTTATTATTTTTCCAACTAGCATGCTAACAGCTAACCAAGGCAAACCAGCCCTGGCATAAACATAATCTGCTTGGCAGAAGTAACAATTTAGGAACGCACAAAGAAAATTCACCAATCACACCAATCTCTTTTGTTTGGAGTGCCAATAATAGCATGCCATCAGGGCTAGTGCTTGAATTTGTAACATACTTTTGTGGGATGCACAATATCCCAATGTTGCATGAAATTAGCAGAGCAAATGGACAGGGACCAATCCGTAGTCGTGTTATTTTGGGGTCACAGCCGGCAAGGCCGCAATTATTCTCCTCAGACGACCGCAGCAACTCATTCCCCTATTTTTACAAAGACATTAATGTCAAATTGGATAAACTGATATGACCTTGTTAAAAACGTCTCTATATTTACCGCAGCTATGGAGTATTTGAAGATCAATTAAGTGTGAGGGCTGGGAGAGCTGTGTGTGTTTGTAGGTCAGCTTTTCAACTACTGCCTATCATCTGAGAGCCTGTGAGCCATCAATGACTAATGTGTCAGTCTGTCACAGTCAAGGACCTACCATATGGCGCCAGGGCCCCCTCCTATTGACTGTAATGGGTGGGAGAAAGGCACTGCACTGTTGTATAATCACAAAGCAAAGGCAGCAGCACTTATGGCTCAAGAGCAATTCCCTAAATAAGTCATTTGGCATATGTTTTTATCTCACACGGAAAAAATGGGGTAAAACTACATGATTAAAGCTGTTCAATCATCATTAATCCCAAATGGTGGTACAAGTTGTGACCTGAACTGATTTGATTGGCTCTTTTCAGGTTCAGTCCTTCATTTGTCTTCTGTATTTTGTTTAAGTTAAATTCATATGTGTTGCTCTGGCTCAACCAATGGCAAGGACCAATGAGGACAAACTGCATCCAGTTTTTTTGTTTACAACATGTACAAGAAATATATATGTTTTCATTGCATGGTTTGCTTCAGGCGATTGGCTTGTCCACTGATAATTGATACATCATGAATGTATTCCATGCGAGCAGACCCCTAAGAGCTGTGGATGCTGTGCCAATTAGAGCAGGCTCAGACTGTTACAGACCCAGAGGCAACGCAGAGCTGTGGCCACCTTCACCAAGAAGCCTCCAATTACCACCCAGCACTCCCAGTATGAGCCCGACACATAATAATACGTGATTCCAACTACTTAGACTACTCTTTAGCCTTACATCTCCACGCAATTGTTTATTTCAGCCCGTATAATGATTCAGGCGCTGTTGTATAGTTATTCCCAACGCATCAAAATATTGTCGAGATACTCCTCTTTCATAAGCCGCACACTCTGCTAAATGCAGGGCCGGCCCAAGCATTCACGGGGCCCTAAGCGGAATTATGTCATGGGGCACCCACAATTTCAATTTCAATTTCATTTCAGATACATTTTTCTATAAATGAGATGCAGTCAATTCCCACACACTTCAACCTCAATATGTTTGTGAAAGCAAGTAGACTACACAGCAAAAAGAAATCTAGAAATGTGTAAAATGTGCTTAAAATTTGGATTTGCCTCTAATTTGAGTAATTGATTTCCAGAATTTTGCCAGTGTGGTAAGTTTTTTACTCAAATTTAGATTAAATCAATATTAATTTATATACATTTAATTTACTTTAAATAAGAATGTTGTTAACTGGCAAATTTCTAGAAATTATACTAAAATCAAGGGTACTTATTTCTAGTTTTCTATTGGCAGTGTACTAGTTATTTTGAGATGTTTTGCCTTTTAGGGAAATGTATGAGGCGACACAACATCTGTAGTACAAATGTATGCACTATTAGGGGCCCCCTGGTGGTCTCGGGGCCCTAAGCAGCTGCATAGTTTGCGTATTAGGCTGCGCTAAATGTAAAAAAAAAAAAAAAAAAGTATATTTGTGCAGATCTTAAAATGACTTGTAAATAATAAATTGTATTGCTGCATCAATATTATCCAATAACCTATTATCAGTTAAGTTAACGGCGTACATTACATGCATTTATTTACTACTCAAAAAGCCCTAGAACATACCTTTTCCATCAGCACTAAAATGAAGTTAAAATTGCTTCCTTTCTTTCTTTTACCCTGCTGCTTGCACCTTTTGCCCATGCTGGTGTACAGCAGTGATGTGCCCTAACCTTGCCACCACATGGCGACTACTGTACCAACCCTACTGGCGCTCCCGCTGATGAGCTGCTTCCCCTGACAGTCCGTCAGCAGCCCGCCCTGGTAGGAGGCACTGCTCTTTAGTTCTTTTTTTTGCCACGTAAATCTCCCCAAAGTCACTTTCAAAGCCGGTATTTAATAATCAGCAAGTAAGAATAGGGGTCACAGGTCAAGCTGCACAACGGTGGAGTAGCCATCAGCACTTGATTGGCTCTCTTCTGCCTCTAAGACTAACGTGGATCAGCGACGATAAAACTGACAACTGCTCATATTGTTTTAAAAAAATCTGAATCCGATTGCATCCATTACGTAGCTGTCAATCAGGATACATTTTCAGAATAACTTTTTGGAGGGCATTTTGTTGCAGTAGCACCACTATATGTGACTTAATGAAGCCGCAATGAATGGACTGCATTTCTCAAGAATTCATAGTTTAGTAGTACATATACTAGTGGTATGATATTTGCCATCTAACAGTGTCACAACTATGGAAAAATATATTAAAATATATTTCTAATGACGACAGTGGCTTAAGTAGTAGAGCGGGTCGTCTTATAATCGGAGGGTTAGCGGTTCGATCCCCGCAGGTGTACACTGCCGTTGTGTCCTTGGGCAAGACACTTCACCCACCTTGCCTCAAGTGTCTGCGTACACTGGTGTATGAATGAGAGTGTGAATGGGTGAGTGGTTCCTTGATGTAAAGTGCTTTGAGTGCCTAAAGCAGGTAGAAAAGCGCTATATACTAAAAAAAGACTTTGTTTCTGGTCATTTTCTGGTACGAAACCTTACAATAATTGATCCTGGAGCATCATAGAGACCAATGTGAAAGAAAGTAAAGGTGCCATGCTGTACTCATACAGCCACAGGGTCACTAAAAGGTCAAATACGCATTAATATCAAGTTTTGTTATGTTTTTTCACAGAAAAAGCTACACAGTGCACCTCAAGTGACAGCCTCATATCATTTAAATTCTCTGCCAAAAAGAAAGGTCTGTGTTTTGCTCATGTCCATGAAGCAGAGAATACGATTACAGTAAATATGGTTGAATAAAATGTAAACCAGGGATCGGCAACATCCGGCCCTGGGGCAAAATCCGTCCCACTATCATAGAACTTTTGGCTTCCCAAAGATAATTTTTGACACTGGACAAAATAAGATAGTTTAAGTCATTAACTTATTTAAGGTGGTATTTTTTTATACTATACCTGTAGAACATTCTCACACAGAAAATGCCTCAGTTCATGTAAAAATATCCAAACCACCATTAGGTCACATATGAGGCACAGAAAATAGTGCTTTAATTTGGGCCACGATTGGGAGGTTTGGCCCCTGGTCCTTTGACCAGGAAGGAAATCATCCCCCCATCAGGGCAACTTGCCAGATTGACACTATAATCCGATCTATAGATGTTTAGGTCTGCTTTATGGTTAATATATCTGTAACTATTCGATCTCTCCTTATGAAACAAATCCCAGCCTGAGGTACACAAATATACTGTATAGATAAATTTGAAGAGAAACTAAACTAAATAAAATAATATTTTTTTTTAATAAAAATAAAGTTGTTTTTTTTTTTTGTTCATTGCTAAATTATACGTTTGAACTGAGTGTGCTGTAATGTGTAGGCTAGCAGTAGGTATAGGAAATACACCTCCCATAATGCCTTGTCCCTAACTAAACACGTGCAGTCCCGTGTCATCCTCATTATACATAATGTGCTACACCTGCCCACACTCACCCCCTGCACCTCACCCCAAAGCCTCTGAGCACGCCCATATCGCGGCGGTGTTTGGATTTTGTTTGAGTACGCCCATTTAGTTACCCTTTAAAGAAAAAATAGTAAATTGAATTGAGGGCATTAACTGTTTTTTTGTTCACCACAATTAGTCCATAGACACCAATCATTAATAAATCATAAACCCCACCTCAAAAACAAGCATTCTTAACCTTGCTGTGCAAAAGTCAAGTATGTTCTTGTGTGTACTTGTATTTGAAATGAGCAGCTTTGATTAAGCTGTTGCTTCATTGAACTATAAAAAGAAACTTCAACAACTCTCCACTTACATTAGGAGCAGCTGCAGATGCGTTTTCATAAGATGAAAGACAGCCCTTTTCGGCCTGATTACGCTCCACTATATCACTAGTGTCCTTTGCGGAGCTTAGCCCAGTGCTTGTCAACTTGCATTTGTGCTGTTGGGCCTAATACCTCAGCTCTAAGCCTCTATTAACACGATCCGTCTTGTGATGAATCAGTGTGTACGTTGGGTCAGAACCACGCCCTCCCAAAGATTAGAAGTGACGCCGTAAGCCATGTTCAATCCAATCAGGAATGACTTTCTTTCGCCTGTGGATCCTTTCCGACTTACCGGGTCCTGCTCCTCTAGCCCAATTTGAACCGTGCGAGTTTTGGCGAAGGCGAGCGCCGAGGACACATGTGGTATATACGGGCTGGATAATATAGTCGTGGGCTGCTTTCACCGCACTGGATGATATGGAGCCAATAGGGGCATTTGTCAAAAGCAATCAGGTGTGATCGAGGAGGGAGATAGAGCAGAGGGAGGGGAGGAGGGGAGTGGAACAGCTTGGGCCGTGACAAAATCTCTTCAGAGCATCAGCCGTGTGGAGACAAAGACCAGAACACGAGCCTCCTCCAACGTTAATAAGGCAGAGGAGAGGGGCGCACAAAGGCCGCATTCAAAACAGCCCAATATGATATTTAAAACACCCTTGATTTTCACCGGCTGCCGCTCAAACGCTTCACTCGCAAAATAGCTGAACCTCAAACGCACAAATTTTCCCGAAAATGCCACAAGGTCAGATTTTAATCAAAGGTAAGAGACACTGCGCGCTTCATTCAGGGCTGAACTATGAAGCTATCTCCTTTCTGTTGCTCTTTTCTAAGCCTATAAAGAGGTCCACAAGGTCAGAATAAAGGCCAGCCCAATCCCCCTGAGTGGGCCACTTGAATGGAAAAGTCTGAATCTGATTTACAGTTGGGCCAGATGTGCGCATCCGCCGCCGATGACTGGGCAGACAGCCAGACAGTGGGAGCACAGCGGAGTGTGTCAGGGAGAATACTGCTTATAATGAACACACGCTTGGATCGCTGCTGAAATGTTTTATTATTACATATGTTTATTGACAGGATTAAAGAACTCAGAACTTGCTTTTCCTCTTCAGCGGGGTCACCATATTGAGCTGCAAATGGCAACGACTTCCATCATGGTTTACATATTCAGCGGGCGACTTTGGGTTTTTATGTAAATGGCTTATCGAGTCTCTTTTTGCATGTGTTATATCCTCAAAGCAGATGGCAATGTGGCAATTTTCTAAATGATTTCTAATTAAAAGAGGAACATAGGCATCATAAACTAAATCCCCTTTACTGGTTTCCACAAGCAAAAACTGAAGCAACTTGCAAATGCCGCACTGATGTATAAGGCTCTTTACAGTTACAAATCTGCAACAAAATGGGATAGGAGTCATGCTGTGTAAATTCCATTTGCTGGCAGACGCACAAGTGGCAAACCACCATGTGTTAATTTAAACTCTTCAGAGAAACAACTGATTAGGTAAACCTTAAGGGAACATTTACTGATCATAATGCATCATAGATCACAGACTACAGTCGCGCTCTGAGGCTATTTCCATACCCTTTATAAAACACTGAACGCTGTTGTTTAGGTGTAAAACAGATCAGGGAGGGCATTTGGTGCTAAAACCTACGTCAGATCAATGTGAGAAAAACCACACATGCGCTAGTTGATGAAGAGAAAAAGATTGCAAGATAGGGCCTGAGCCAAAGTCTGTGTTCTCCAAACGCGACTAGTTTCTGGGATTACTTCAGCTCGTATACAATTTCAATGAAAAAAATCTTTAAGCCGCTGCACTGTACATATTCCTCAAACAGATGGCCAAAATAACACATTTCTTTCCCCGAGCCTGTTTGCTTTCTAAACTTACACAGAACACAAACAGTAGAGCCACGTGGCGAGTGTAAGCTTGTCATTATAATCAGTGCACACCATCTGCATTATACAGTTGTACTTGGCTTGAAAGTGCCAAACTCTCTCCCTCCCTTTCCCCAGCACTCCCATTTGTACAATGACACAGTATGATTTTGAGTCTAACAACCTAATTTGTTTGGTTACCAAAAGACTAAAGATCAACAGTAAATGTATACTGTACTTCTAATCAGTTCTTGTCAGATTACACCACAAAACTAATCTATAAATTATATAAACTTTTATAATGAAATTACCGATGCAGAATGACAGTGAACATGTTGTGGAAAACTGTTTAAAGACTTTCAGACCAGTTTAGGTTTAGGTTTCTCAACATACCTGATACTCACTTCCTGCAGACTTCCTCAGAATTGGTCAGATCCTGATAACTCAAATCTGCTCTCTCTGACCATTGCAAAAGAGAAAACCACATTATGGACTGGGATGGTGTCAAACTGGATAAGCTGGATAAAGGAGGCTATTAAAATTCGGAAACGTGCCTCCGGGACAGTAAACCGGGATGAGGGGACTTTTTTGCTTTCACGCACCTGGGAAGCTGTACTGAAGAGGTCGGACTGCAGATGGCGCCGTCGTCCTACCTCCGCCGGTGGGAAACGGTGCTAAAAACTGTATAAGTCAGCTGACAAGACACAGTTACACCACGTGACGAACTCTGAGGAAGTCTGCAGGAAGTAAGCAGTCAAAACTGTCTTTGATTTTCACTAGAAGACCAAAATAACTTTTTTGGACTAACATGTTGTGGAGTCCAGCTTCTTGAAAAGCAAGTTTTAATATTCAAAAATTGACAATCTGGGCTCATTATCACTACCACAAACCACTCGCGGGTAGAGAAACGCAGCGCTTTATCTTGAAACCTAGTGACTATTATGCCTAAGCAGGAGTTAATCACTCAAGCGCAATTACAATCTGTATTCAGTTGAGCATTGTCACTCAAAGTACATTTACTTCAGGGTGTAATTCAAGTTTAAAAGGTCTGACTGTTTCTTGGTGGCTTTTTACAATGTGTGTTCAGCTGGAAGAGACTGATGCTGGGCTGGCAGTGGGCTTATCAAAAACAAGTTGAGCCAAGGCACCAGGAGGCGAGATGGGGAGAAGGATAAAATCCATGTTTCTGCTCAACTAACCATCAAACCTAATTACCTGTGGATAGGACTTATGGCCCACATGTTGGGTTCAAAGTTTCCCGATCAGGAAGTGGCATGGGAGGGTGCTCTGGCGGATGTATTGGTGTGTGTGTGTGTGTGTGTGTGTGTGTGCGTGGGTGGGTGCGTGGGTGGGAGTGTGTGTGTGTGTGTGCGTGTGTGAAAGGCAAGTCAATGTGTCCGTGACCAAGAGATTAGGCTAAAGGGAGACAAGGCTGGGTCCAGAATCTTGGCTGTGTGCCATTAGTTCAATCAAGCAGACTTATTTAGCTTTTAGACAATTCGACCAGAGCCCCAAGATACCAGCCTCAGAAAATAAGCTAAAGATTATTCATGGCATGGTGACGGCGATAGGATCTGTTGTCACTCTCAGCTATTGTATGCATGTCCACTCCCTCGCAGCGTTACTCCTTTAGACCCAAGTAAAGATTAGGACGCACAAACACACAGACGCAAAACATTAAACGCAAAGGTCAGTCAAGCAAAGGGAGGCGCGTGGAAACCGAAAGGCAACGGAGGCGCTAATGCATAATGTGACAGAATAAACAAAACACATTTTCATAATTCTTCATTTTTAAATGGATGTGTG
>OMNZ01108364.1:11118-21658 GCA_900303255.1 Lesueurigobius sanzi
TTCCCAATGGTGCGACCCCAGACTATACAATTCATCTGGTCTCCATGTCTAGCATTTCATAGAATATGAATGATAAACAAAACAAAAACCTTTATTTCACTCATGGTTAGTGGTTGTGTGAAGCCATTTATTGTCCAAAAACTTGTTCATTTACGCTTTTCAACAAGAACCCCGCCAAATGTCCCTGATCAAAGGTTTATATATTGTGCATCTTGAAACAAACATTTTTTTTCCAGAGAGTCCAATTTTGTCAGAAAGTCCTGTATTTGAGCTGAAGTGAGTTTTTCTTTGCTCCTGAACAATTTTCCTGACAGTTGTTGAAGGTCATGTAAACGTTAGATCGGGGACATTTGAGTAGTTTCTGTTTCATTATGATTTCAAAAGAGTGAACTCAGTTCTTTGGCAACAAATGGCTTCGCACAACCACTAACCATGAGTGGAAAAAAGATTTCTGTGTTATCATTCATATTCTATGAATAATGGCCAAAAGATTAAAAGGGTATGTCAACCTTTGGCCATAACTGTACACTTTGTTGATTAGGATATGCTATGTTGATATAAAATGGCTTAATACATCAACAATATGGCCTTATTCATGATACGCCAAGTCACTCTCCGTAAGCCCATCCCCCTGCCGCTCAACTGCGCAGCCACGGTCAGACAAAGAGGAAAAGAATTGAAATGTAAAGAACAGTGTAAATGTGTTTGCACTTGTGATGGAATGATGAGCTTTACCAGAAATCGCAAGGAAAGGAAAGCATCTCCTGGATACATTGGGACTCAGGAGGAGCTTTTAATGAGCTGCCGCTGCGGTGCTAAAAATAGCAACTGGGGAAGATGATTACTCTCACAAATCAGAATCTCAGAATCAGAATCAGAATAGATTTTATTGCCATCGTCAATTCCTAGTTTGACAGACTAGGAATTTCCCTCGGTGTACTCGTGCAACATGAAACATAAACTTTGCTCATGATAAATAAATAATAAACAATAAACTATGGAAAATAAAAAGAATATATAATAATTATAAAAACAAAATCACAGCCACAGCTATGTTTCTGATGAGGGATCAACATTGTCGCTTGATTAAAAGCTCCAAAAGTCCATTTTATATAATACCCCCTTTTAAGATTGAAAGTGTTTTGGTGATAGGTGTCTGGCAGGTTTAACACAGTAAGTTTAGCATGACTGTTGAACATATTTGTCATTTTGGTTACATTTTGTTTATTTCCAAACTTTAATATGTGTGTATTTTTTTTTGTAAAGTAAACCACGATGCAGGTTTTCGCCAGCTTGGTCTCAAAGCTCGGTTTGTCGCGTTCATTTCTAAAGGTAACTTCTCTACTGTCACTCTACTTGCTATATCCCCAAGACAAAATTCGCCCTACAATTTCACAAAATCCGGCAGCCACTTCCATGTTCCCTCACACAAAGACACGCAATTGCTACCTTTCCATTATCTATCAGTGCTTAAAGCCGTCTGCTCTATTAGTTTTGACAGACATAATGGGAAAACACTATTCTGCCCACCATTTTCTGCCCCCATTGCATTAGCATAGCTCCTCGGGAGAGTCAAGGTGAAATTTTGTTCAGGTCAGTAAACTGCGTGAAAATTATTATTCCATGGTGATTTCCCTCTGATATAAATGTCACCTTTTGCATTTCTCTGTAGAAGGTGTATCTTATTAACACTATAGAGTGGGCTTTAAAAGGCGCGGCCACAAATAAACGACGTACTAATTGATTAAAAGTGTGACGCTGCCTTTTCAAATTACATTAAATTAGCATTTCTTTGCACTTGCGTAGTTTTTTTGTTCCTTAAAAGCTGCCAATAAGATGCTGACAGTGGCACGGGCGACTCAAGTACAAATAGATTATCAAAAGAAGTGTGCTCCCTTTAATCATGACAAAAAAGACCTCTGATGAAAACTGCAACCGGGACATAAATTAAATCTAAAAGGAGCAGGTAACAGTGTTTTTAAACACTTCATCAGATTAAATCCTAATTAAGGGGGCTCTTTTGTTGTACACACGGATATCAGATAGACTTTTCCTTTCTTCTGGATCAAGACTTTGATAACAATAAAATGGCACATGCTGTACTGTAATATGGAGAAGTGTTCCTGGGGGTTTGGAAAGTGCCCGGTGTTTGTGTTTGCTCATGATGTAAAATGATAGCTCAAAAGAGGAAAATGATAACAATAGTGTCAAGTGTTTTGTGCATTTAAGGAGCGTTGCCTCTTCAGTAGTAACGCAGAAAGCATTTTGACAGAATGCTGCACACAATGGGGATAGAATATAAAGGAGTCCAAGACATACAACTAACTCAGATTTGTCAGGACAGGTAGAGATAGCCCTAAAGCGTCACTGAAGTCTAGTCTGGAAGTCTAAATGTATTACAAGTTCAAAAGAAGGTGTATATCTCCCGAGTTTTGATGTAAAGCAAGTAAAGGAAGTGCATACATAAATACAGTATGTGTAAGGGTAGCAATTAAGGACACAAACATACAATACTTGAACCGATACTTTCACCAGCTTAATAAAAGTGAATATGAACAGGCTGTACGCCATTTTAAAGCTCTGAACCTGTACCTGAACTTTGTGTGGTCGTTCATATTACCATTTCAATGCGACCTGTATGTGACCTGCTGTTTGTGCCGTCTGAACGGATATGGCTTGTATGTGACGCGCATGCGCAGTAGAGGGCGGTGGCGGCACTTGCTTGGTTTGAGGAAGTACTGCACAGAGGGGAAGAAAAAAAAAAGGTGCGCATCACAGTACATATGGATGCTAAACTTGCTGTGAGAAGACAACGGAGCAAACACCTTTATAACTTCATTTCAGCGTCGCTAACGTCATCAAAACAAATGCCTCCCGCTCTCATCTACTAACGGAGAATGAATGGCATTTCTGTAGTTTTAATGACGTGTAGGTCGGAAGATCAGATACATATTGGATTTAGGACGACATACCCAAGTGGCCTGGGTCGCATTTGAAAAGATCGGATCTGTGTCGTTCAGACTGTCACAAAAAGATCAGATACAGGTCGCATAGGGGCAAAAAAATCCGATTTGGGTCACTTCAGGCTGCCGTCTGAACGAGGCCTAAGTCACAAAGTAGTGAAATAACATAGTCCAGTGTTGAAAGTCTGCAATTGTATTATAGTTTGAGAAATGTTGTCACAGATTCACTGATAGAACATACTTGCAGCGCATTAACCATCAGATCACTTCATGTTGACCTCGTCTATATTAATGTGACAATGGATCAGTCACATTTTCACTCACAGTTTCTTCACATAAACAACAAATATGTCATCTTGAAAACCTACTGACACCGTGAGGTCAGGTATCAGTAAATACTTAAACTATATCGGCATCAACGACAAACAAACAAAAGTTTACATATTGTGCATCTTGAAACTTTCAGAGAGTCAAATTTTGTCAGAGAGTCCTGTATTTCAGCTGAAGTGAGTTTTTCATTGCTCCTGAACAATTTACCTGGCAGTTGAAGGTCATGTAAATGTTAGATCAGGGAGATTTGAGTAGTTTCTGTTTCATTATGATTTCACAAGTGTAAAGTCAGTTGTTTGGCAATAAATGGCTTCGCACAACCTCTAGCCATGAGTGGGAAAAGGATGTTTGTGTTATCATTCATATTCTATAATAAATGGCCAAAAGATTAAAAGGGTATGTAAACTTTTGGCCACAGCGGTACATGTGCTAATTGCCTTCTATGTAGAGGTCTATATGTTACATACTAAAGTGGGTAGTCACTTAGCTTGTTACTAAACCAAGCAAGAGCTGCATATAAAACCAGAACAAGACCAATTAGTACCTTTTCATTAGTGTGTGCTGTATTCACTTCACTTGTACAAGGGAGACATTTATATATGTTTAACACCAATACAAAACTGCTGAAATCAACTGTGTGTTCGATCCAGAACAGATTGTTTCTTTAAAAAGAGCTGTGCATAGTGAGAAACAAAGACATTTAGAAAAAAAAAACAGCTTGTCGCGCTCGTATTTGCTGAAACTGTGAAATTACCTCATTTTGTTTGGCCTACTTACGCTGGCCCAGCTAAATATTACCGAATGTAATGAGTCTGTCACTACCCATGTAGCGTTTTCAGGCGGCACCCAAACACAACCAAGCAACTAATGCTGCGCTTTATTGAAGACTGGGGGATGACTTCAGGCCTGCTTTTAAAAACCGATGCAGGGATTTCCAGAGATATATACGCGGCGGACGCCAAGTGTTGCAGATAAGTGAAACCTTTGCTTTCATTAGCCTCTCACATCCAGTCACAGCACATTGTGTACATTTCCACCCAAGAACGTTTAGCCGGTGATTTTTCTGAAAAGGTGCTGCGTGGGAGGCACTCAGAAACTCAGGAGCTGCTGTAGGTGGCTGGAGAAGTGCATCGGACTTACAGTATGTGCTTCAATCATCGATAAGGTGAATACCAAATCAGCGCTTATTCTACACGCCGAAGAAAATCAATGTGTTCAGAGACTTTCCAGACCCCATTTAAGCATTTCTAATTCATTACATAGCAGTCGTTTTTGCTTTAATACAGATAAGCTCCGTGTAGATTTTTTAAATAAATGAACAAGATGATAGGAATAATAGCAGTGTTTCTTCCTGGACCAAATGCACATAGTGGTTTGGTGAATTTTCGGCATTAAAAACCTTCTGGTTTTGTGACAGCGGTGGTCTAAGCTCCAGGTGGTGCTATGACTCATAGTTCGTCCAGGCAAAAGGGTGGGGGGGTGGGATCACGAGGCAGCGTTAAGGACACGGTCTGATGAGAGCACGAAAAAAATGGCTATTTGGACGGACAAAAGTGGTTTTGCATTCTCTGCTTAAAAGCCCATGAGATCTGAGCAAGAATTTGACACCATCATTTTGTTTCTCATTTGGCTGTGACACTCGGAGACATAAGGTCTGTCACTCAAAGGCTGGCGCGGGCTTCCGTGGACTTTGGCTAAAAGCGACTCGCCTCTTCAGTGGTGTGTATGGTGCAAGGAATTGGGTTTCAAATCATCAAAAAGCCCTGAACCTGATTTTTTCCTATAGTAGTACAAAATTAGTCTAGTCCTCCATAAACATTATTGTAAACTCAGACATTTCTGGACAAAATTGAACTTTGTGCCAGTGTTTGGTTGTTTTTCTGCCCAATATGAATGGTTAGTGGTTGTGTGAAGCCATTTATTGTCAAAAAGCTGTTTACTCTTGTCAAATCATAACAAGAGAAACTACCCAAATGCCCCTGATCTAAAGTTGACATATTGTGCATCCTGAAACAAACTTTTTTTTTTCAACAAACAAACAAAACCACTTTTTTCAGAGTCCTGTATTTCAGCTGTAATATGACGTTCATGACTGAATCTGCTCTTTTGAATGGCTCTTTAAAGTGAATGGTTCAAACTAATTGAAAAAGGAAAATCCTATCAGCGATCAGGACTTACTGTAGATAATATGACTTTTCTGTCTGGCATCATAAAAAAATGAAAGCCAAAAAAAAAAGAACCATGAATACCATCACTAGAGGTTATTTGGGTTTTACTTCAGGTTGTGAACTATTTTCCTGGCGGTTGTTGCTGATCCTGTAAACTTTAGATTAGGGTCATTTGACTAGTTTCTGTTTCTAGTTTGTGTTATCATTCATATTGTCTGAAAAATCTAAAATTCTGCCAGGGCATGTAAACTTATGAGCACAACTGTATTTCAACATGTACATACCAGAGTGATATGCATTCGGGGCCCATCGGGGTAATGAGCGTTCAATGCTCTCCCCGAGGTCTCCCCCGAGGGCTGGAGTGCAGCTTGTGAGGCTGAGGTGCTGGAGGTGCAGAGTCCACCTCCGCACCGGTCTGACGCCGACACTGCTGCAAATTACTCATGACACTTCCTCTGATGACATTTTTCAACTTGTTCCCTGTTGAGCGGCACCTCCGCCCGCCCTCCCCCCGGAAGACTTCCAGCCCGCCGCCGCCGCCGTCCCGCCACAACACGCACATTAATCCCCCCTCGTCCGTGTCACAATAGCGTCGTGGAGATTGCCGCCTCCAGCCTTCACCTGATTGACCCCTTTGAGCAGGTGCTAGATCTGATCCAATCACAGTCAATCTTCTTTAAACATTTCATTCTTTAAGCAGAACAGGGGCTCAAAATTCCATCATTCAATGACCCGATCAGTCACCGATAACACAATCAAGCCAATCCCAGCTTATCCCGGGGGAGCCATTTCAGGAGGGACAGGCAGGAGATGAGACTACAGACCTACAGAAAGGTGTCAATCTCCGCTGATCCACAGCTTTCTTCTGTGAGCGCCGTATACCGCGCCGCATTTTGATTTTTGTGGGAGATGCTGAAAAGGAGCCGACAGATGTACTCAAGTAAAGGTCTGAGCGGGGTGTGAAATTTTGCAATCTCCGCTAAAGACACTAGCATTAACACAACTACAGTGCGCTCTGGTTTAACGGCTTTAAAAATGGTGTGAAGTGAATGCCGCCATTCTTCAGCAGCCATTTAAAAGCTATTGGAAATGCTGCCGGACCACTGGGCAAATAAAGGTCAAGGGGGATATGAAATAGTTTGTCTAACTGGCCCTTTCCCCCCGTGCATGCCCACAGCAGCCCAGACGCTTTTCACATTCATAGCCAATTCATTTATATTGCTGTGCCCTTCTCGCGGCTAGTCTCACTCACTAACTACAAGTGACTGCAATGAGATTGAAGCCCCCGGCGAAATCTCCACTGCAAGGCACATGCTCCATCATTGCTGCTCTGATCACTCCTTATAATCACTGGGACCACACTATATCCTCAGCTGATTTGGCGAGCCGCGGCCCACAAAACAACAATCACAGAATGTCAAAAAATGATGGACACCCAATTGTGAGCCAGTGGTGGTCACTGTGAGCGACCAATGTAAATGGCATGCAAATGTGCACCTGCACCAGCCGAGGAAGTGGAACGAGCGTCTGTGGCCTTTTGATTAGCTCCCTTTGCCTCATATCCAGTGTATTTTTCATGCATTAATCACGGCTACCAATCCTGCCAGCGAATGGACATTTAACGGTTTTGTATTTGGCTGTGGTCTTTGGAGCGGCTCCCATAACCTCAGTAAAAGTTTGAAAGGCATCTACTGTGTACCTTTGGGGCTCGGTAAAAGCTCTGTTAATGTAAGAGCTGGAGCGCACTGTGGCCTTGTGTAAAATGTAATGTCAACTATAAAACGGATCGCAATCAATAATAATGCCAGGAAGATTATTGATCATTTAAATCTATGCCTGGGCATATTGACCTTAAAAAAAGGCTGGTACTAAAGCGGCGGGAGGTCACATTAAGTCCGACTTGTGGGCTGGAGGAGGAACGATCCCAAACACTACACTTGACAGTTGCACTTTATTATTTTACCACACACTGTTAACTGTGTGAAAGTTGCAATTTTCTGTTTTAAGATTTCAGGAATATGAAAATAAAAACAGTAATTTGCAGGCACCCCTACTGTAAATAAACTGGAGTTTTCTGAAATAACATATTATTTTCTGGCTAGGGTGTCTCAAAATGACCAAATTACAACAAACCTCAAATTCATCCAAACTAAAAAAGGGCAACTTTTCATTAGTGAAGGGGTGGCACTGAGCTACTTTAAAACTCCAACTGGGCTGGAAGCAACACCCACCAGACTCTTAGAAACACAACAATAATCGGAAGGCATTGAAAACAGTGTCGGCCCCATTCTGTGTCATCTATCTTAATCCTAACATGTCCATAGATCTAAGTCGACTTTAGAGCAGGCTTTAACAAACAACGCTGTTTTCAAAGGACTAAACAAAGAAGGGATTAAATTCACATTCATGTTCTTGCCTTCATTAAGTGATGGTCTGTAAGTATAAATGTATTACACATGTACAATAATGTGTACAATTAACTGCCTGGGTCTGAATTTTGATGTAATGTAAGTAATAATAAATAAATATATTTTACTAAAGTCCCTCCTTTTGCTGATCTTAGCAACTAATCAGAATCTCTGTCGCTATAACTTTGACCAATGAGAGGAGTTTTCCTCTGAGCCGGCCTGTCAATCTACACAGGGTGCTATTTCATCCCTACTGACCGCCAGAGGAGACCTGCTTCAAGCACTGAGTAGTCACTCTAGCGCATGCACAGGTCGAGATTAAATAACAACAAATTCACCTGTGACCTTCCGGAGACCCCCGTGAACCTCTAAAGTCATGTGATATGGAAACTCAGTCCCTCGATCTTCTCATGTAAACGAGGATTCCAAGGGACAAGGACCTCTGGTGGTCATCTGGGATTTATAGAACCGTAGTTACATACGTAACTTTCGTTTTTTAGAATGGGGGAGCTACATTATTTACTAAAAAACAAACAATCTCTTATCTTATCTAATCTAATCTTATATGGATTATAGGTTGTGCTGACGTTACAGAATTCTATTTCAGTTGGAGCAGGAGCCAATACAAGTCTATTTGGGAGAAACGTTTGTTTTTTGTTTGTTTTTTCAAAAATGAAATTGACAAATGTTTTCCCTGATCATTATTTGAGTGATTGGATTCACAACCCTGCCATATTATTCTACTGGCCAAAATCACAATGAGTATTGTCACCACTTTTGGACTCCTTAATGAGAAAATAATGAGGCAGTAGTTCATATGTGCTGACAGAGAAGATATTGAACTCTGAGACAGTGTTTTGTTTTGTGTGGATTGGCCCAGGAATTACAGGGAAATTAGCAATAAACTAAAATAATAATTTTCACCTCAACCTCAATTTTAATATAGGCTCTCTAGAATTTTGTGTCACATAAACGCAACAAACCTATTGCCTTTTTCAGTTTTAAGTATGGATCAGTGCGAACAAGGATTCGGCTGACCGACATACAGGTATATCGCTTTTTTCAAACAAAAAAAAAAATGATTTGATGTTAAAATCTGGTATTTGTCTCCACATCGGGTCATTTGGTTGGATAAGCATTAAACATAACAGATTTTACAATTCATTGCAGTGATTATCTTAATTGTCATAATGGTTGCTTTTTCCATTGCACACTGAAAAACCACTGGCATTGTGATAGGCTTGTGCACTTTAGCAGGTATGCGAAATTAATTCAGTCACTCTTTACAGACAGTCACACACAGTTATTTTTGTGCCATTTACAAAATCTAAGGGTGTGCAAAATGTCAGCCGTGGTATTAGATTACCACAGCCCCAGAACAAATTTCATGCACTAAGCAAGGAATCTTCTTTTTTTTCTCCATTCTTTTACACCTTACAGAGCATACTTCCCCCTTTATTTCACTGATGCATCGCAGCAAAAAGCCTAAAAAAAGCGTCCAGGTGCAGGTGTCCAAAAATGTAACAGAGGAAAGTGCATCCTTAGCCTGAGGTTGGTCTTTTTCTGTTGTGACAAGATCTCTTTCCATCAAGTGAGACCTACAGCTTCTCTTCAGGTACACAGCTGATGTATCATCACTTTTTTTTATCCACGCTTCTTCAGTCAGTGTTTTCCAGTGTGCCGGAACAACTTGGGGTTCACTTTGCATGGGGTACATGCCCCATGCCCCCCACCTGTCGGCCAGAAGGGTCCCCCCTCCCAGCTGGATCATAAAACCTCCTCTTTTAAGGCCTTGTCCACACGTAGCAGGGTATCTCACAAAACAAAGGTATTTTCTATGATTTGACATGTCATCCACATTAAAACGCTGTTTCCTACCATCAAAAACAAAGTTTTGTAAAACCTCCGACCAAAGTGAACCTCTGGGAATACTCCGGTCATGCGTTTGTGTGTGGCCATAAATAACTGGGGTTTACTGTGGCCGAGTGTCACTGCCTGCGTCAAAATATACTCCGACGTCACACGCACGACTTATGTTTACATTCAGAAGCAGCATGGATGCCCTCAACTGTGTTGGTTTTAACAATCCGGTAAGGCCGGCTATTTCCAGCCAAATCACTATTTGGCATGCTAATAAACGTAAACGCACATATGTGTTTGGGTGTGGATGGTTTTTTAAACAAGGTTGTGTGGAAGCAAATTATTCGGAGAATATTTGGTTTTACTAATACCCTACTACGTGTGAACAAGGCCTAAGTTTACACATGTAGCTATGGATTTGTAACACATGACTTGATTAAAGAAAGTACACTTGATTTCAAAAATGTCATTGTGAAAGGGGGCATGGGCTAATAAGCATCAAGCGTCTGCTTACTCCTTTTGGGCGTCAAAAATGTCCTTATACTCCTTTTGCTCTGTTTACCATCTGCTGAACATTGTGCTTAGTTTAAAATATGCTGAATATTGTGAAACTCAGATGCTCAAATGAAATAAAAAAAAAATGAATGAATGAATCTTTCTTTGTAGCAAATCACAAGCTGCATGCAATAAGTGACTATCACTTCACATTATGTGCTGCTATATGCACTTTTAACTGGATTAAACATGAGAGAAAAATACTACAATTACAATTACAAGCGATGACAACGTCACCACGTCCTGAGCTTTTAAT
>OMNZ01108366.1:2187-17203 GCA_900303255.1 Lesueurigobius sanzi
TAATAACATAACATGTAAATATGTTGTATGGCCACCTCTGCCCTGATAACAGCTGGATTCTTACTGACATTGTTTTTATGTAGTTTGCAAAGTATCTTGTTATTGAGTTCCAAATAGTTTGTAGCTGTTCCCAGAGACTTGCTTTGGAAGAGACTTTTGTTTGATCAATTTTTGATTTCACTAAACCCCTGTCATCTGTTCAATGGTGTTAAAGTCTGGACTTTGGCTTGGCCAGGCCATCAGATCCAGCTCCAGATTCCTTTTTCTTGGTCAAGTACAAACATAAAAAAGATATTTTGGTAAATAGAAATACTGTTAAATTATGGCAGCAGTGGCAAATACCTTATACTGGGTGGTGGTCTAATAAATTTGTTAAGCACTGTAATATATTACTTATAACAAAATGTGGTAACATAAACCATCTCCGAATTTGCAGATCGTCACAGGGTCAGATCACGATTCGATTCTCGATCTTCATATAGCCCATCCCTAGTTTTAAGGTTTAGTAATAATTTATAGTCAAATAAAAATGGTGTTGTATAGTTTTTTAATGAGAACCCAGGCATACAGTATTTCACATTAACATACACTGTCATCTGTACAATAATATTCATATTTGGAAATGCATAAAGTTACTCCCTAGTGGGGCCGGCCGGCAGTTATCTGACACAGTCTAATTTAACTTCTTGGTACAAGTCTGCAACGGGACAGTGAAGGATCAGCTCTTCCCACGTCCGTGCAGTGGAGTGTGAATTTGCACAAGGGAGTGGAACGGGCCCAGCTCCTTTTCAAAACAAAGCCAAGAATAGACACTTAGCGTACTTCATTTGGCGGTGCCACGGGAGAAAATAAACTGCCTAAACACCCCCGCGCCGATCAAACGTGCGATAAGAGCCGTGCTAAGCTGAAGACATCCACAACTGCCTGTGTGCACTTCCAGGGCTGAGGGGGGGCAGCGGTTGGGAAAAGGTATGGCACCGGGCCAGCGGGGGCCAGCAGCGGGGATGGAGAGGAGGTAGGAGAGAGAGGTAGAGGAGTGAAACGGGCTGATAAAAGCCAAACAAACTGAGGTGAAAGAGCAGGCGAATTACAGAGCAATTATTGGACTCAAAAAGTATGTATTATTTGGTCATGTATGGAGTTCATAATGTCACCATAAGAATTTAAATAAATCATTGGTGCTACTGTGCTACTGATACCAAGCATTGACTTACAAAGTCAGTATTGCTCCTACATACAGTAGAGGTGAAATGATACAGATCGCAAGCAGGACAAAGTGAGAAAGTTCCCGAAATGAAGATGTAAAGGAATTGCATGTATTTTAGTAAATCATTATTACACATATCTGCGCTAAGAGATGAGGTAATGTTCAATTTCAAAAACCTTTTACATGATGTAAAAGTTGTTTACAGTTTTTGTCTTGGTTCTTGAGAGTGAGCCCCACACTTTAGGTTGCCAGATCCTAAGGCTAAAAGCAGTTTCAAGTCTGATGAAGGTTGCAAAACGTCACTTTTGTGGTGAGGTCTTTAAAATAAAAGTTTTGGGAGCTCCACAGGCTGTGCTGATGTCTTGTTTGTTACCTTAAAAGCAGTTTCAATAAACCTAAAATAACTCTCTCATTTTTTAAATTTCCACAAAATGAATGTCCCCAGTCAAGTCCTAAAAGGTGCTAGAGCAGGCTTCCAACAGTTGAATTCTAGTGTTCAATATCTAGAATTCAATGAATGAATTCTAGATATTCGGATCTTAAGATTTGGTATGTCCACAAACTTGCACTTGTGTTGCACATATAGCATATGGCAACTCAGATTGAATTGGCATTGAAATACATTTTATAAAAAATGTACTACTAAAAATGTCTTCTACATCCACTGCCTTTATACTCACTGCCTTGTCAAACTAGTAACATTGTCCAATATAACTTGCATTAGGCAATAGCTCTGCCCGATCACCGCAGATCGGCAGGGCCTGGTCAGTATTTGGATGGGAGAGCACTGGGGATTAACAGGAAGTCTGGGTGAATGTAGTGACTGAGTGAATGTGGGTAGTCGGAGGGGCCGATGGCGCAGATTGGCAGCCTTCCGTCAGTCTACCCACAGGCAACTGTGGCTAAAATAGTAGCTTAGCACCACCAAGTATGGAGCGAATGAATAATGCTCCATACTTGCATGAAGTGGAGGACGTTTCGTTCTTTATCCAAAGAACTTTGTCAACACTGTGCAGAATTGACACGCTTGTGGGTCTTTTATGAAGAACCAGTAGGAGGAGTTAACCTCTAAGTCCCACCTCTCTTAATTCTAAAGGTTTGAGAAAAACATTACTGCTTGTTACCTTCCTATTGACTTACCCTGGGCTTTGTTTAAGGCTGTTCACACCTTGCCCTGGCCAACATCATTAGCATGACAGAGGTTGGCCAGAGTCTTCAACTACAGAGTACAGATGAAGAATGAAGAATCTTTGCCTACGATGGACAACTCCTGTACGACTGAGAACTTACACAGACAGACAGCCATGTAAATCGCTATATAAACCAATGCATTATTATTATTATTTATATTGAATTTGTATTACAATACTCTTCTTCACAGCCATTTCCACACGTTTTGTAGCTGCTAATCCAAAAAGCAAAGCTTTTGTTCCTCTCTTGGTTGATTGTGTCTCTATGTTCAGAGGCATCTTCTGTTGCCTGGATGGAAAGACATCTGAAAGACACAGACTCCAGACTAATTATAAACAGAACGTCTGCAGAGGCTGACGACCAGTGACATTTCATATGAACTGAAGCATAAAATACTGTCGTCAGATGTCAGTATCAGTCTAAGAACATGAAGTATTGGCCAGGCTATGAGAAGGCATTTGAGGTAACAAAAGATCGTAAAAATCACTTGTGTAATGCCAGAAACTAGAGAAGTTTCTAATTTTACTCCTAAGACAAATATAGCCTCTCATTCTGCAGAACAATGGGGCTCCTCTCCACTTTTAATACCAGTCCCTTGATCTCTTCACAGTTGTACCAGGCTGCTATAGAAGCACTATATTTATTTTACAGTCCCATTTCCATCTGGCAGTACTTGTGCTTACAGTAACATTTTAATCCAATAATTTACAGACGGCTCTCTAGAACACTTTAACAAAGTTGTTCAGCAGGACTCAGAGTGCGCCTGGCCAACATGTCCGTGTTTCTCCCCTGTAGGTCCGGCCTACTATCTGATAGAAGCACACACTGCCATCTTGGCAGGAAATGCAGCATTTTTGTATTTACTGTGAAACTTTGCGTGAGTGCTTCAATGCCAAAACTTTTTATCAGGAACAACCTTGTGAGTCTGAACTGTCAACTACCTCAGGATCTAAAGCAGCACAGCCTTTATTTTTGAGATCATCCCACGGGAAAACAATAGCACATTTAGCTGTATTTACTAATCTTAGTTTTTACATAACTTGGCCCTAATATAAGGAGTGTTGAATGACCAAACTCTAATTAGAATACAACTGGAATAAGACTTATAATATTACTAAGACAAATACCTCAAAAAGTATTCCACAAATCTTTACATGGGCTGCTTTACAGCAATTATTTAGAATATGCAGTTTAGACCTCTCAGTGATAGTCTTAAGTGAAAGATCCAATTAAAACTTGGATCAATGCTTGTATATGGCACTTTTATAGCAGAGTGGACACATTTCATAAAATAAAACGCTTTGAGAGGGGGAACATTTTGTTTTGAAACCATGTTGTTGAAATGTTAAACCGTGCATATTTCCACCAAACCAAACACGCACAAAATAAACACCAGATCAAGACACGTACTGTATACCGTCACTGCCGGCCGCACCACGACCACACATCCTTGGACTTTACATCCTTCAAGCTTAAAGGGAAATACCACTGAGATGTAGCTTACAAAACAGTCATTATCCTTAAAAAATGTTTGGACTGTGAACCTAATCTGTCTTTTCTACCCCCACCCCAAAAAAGTAGGAAGCAGATGATTTGATTCTGCAGCGCGACTTTGGGCTTGTCACTCTGATGTACAGCTCCACAGTGCGCACGCTGGGCTGGAAAAGGGAAGGAAAAAAAATACCGTGACAGAGTCCAGAGTGTTTTATTTTCTCGGCAATCGGGGGGACATTTTCCAGCGTGGAATCCATCACGCTGTCACAATAAAGAAGCACAGGAGAAGACTGAGCAAAGATTTCTCTTCAAAGTCGTCTTCTTGGAGAGTGCTGGGACACATGAGCATTAATTATGGCCCAGTCGGCAGCTTGGGAGAAAGAGCGGCTCGTAAAAAGACTGATACTCGTCTGGTTTCTTTGGTTGAGTGCTAGTTCCCTTTAAGCAACTTCTAAAAAAGTGCTATAGTTAAAGACATAAATAGAATTGCTACTAATATGCTTAGGAATGCCACAACAATTGTCAATAAAAAAAGACTAGGAACTTTCTTCCCATCATTCCCAAGTCACTATCTTTTCGATAAATCACCAGAGAAGTGAAATGATTGCAGTTTTGAGGTCGCATGTGAGGTCTCGGCGCACAAACGGCGGCTTGTGTGTGAGAGAGGGAGCCGGAGGAGTGGACAGTGGAGGAATGAGGGAGTGCAGGGTCAGGGCCAGGGACAGCCTTGTTCGCTCTGTCAGTCGCATGAAGGATCGATCCACGGAGAGATCTTTTTAGGGCGAGAAGTGCCAAATGTCTCCAGAAATAGGTGATGGAGATAATCTGTGATATTAAAAGTATATTTGGTCATTTTCTGGCATTGTTTGTAGTATTGCCTTTTTGTTGGTCTGAGGATTCGAGTGTAGATATCAACGCCATCCAACCGCACACACCATTAAAGCCAGTATCTCACTCCTCTACCCCCATTCTCCCTGCTTTTGCTTGCTTGTTTTCTTTCTCGGTTCAAAGTGCCGCAGCTTTGTTTGTTGCAAATTTCCCAGTCGGCGCTCTCCTCTCGTCTGTACCGTTCTCTTTTTATTCCTTACATTCCAGACGTGTCAAAGTGCTCCATCCTTGAGTCGTTTTTTGGAATTTACTTTGTCTTGGTACATTCAGGTTTCCATCAAACATGTCCTCCCTTTAACTTCACGAGTTCTTACATTCCTGAACAGTCTTTCCTCAGGGTCTCTTTGGTCGTCCGTTGCGTGGCAGGTTCTCCACTGTGTTGCTAAGGCGGTATTTCACAATGATGCTGTGAACCGTGGACTTGGGCATCTTCAGCTCTTGCCCTATGGTCCCCTCAGACTTGCCGTCCTTCCAGAGGTCCACCACGCGCTGCCGCTGCCCCACGTCATGCTCCTTGGTCTTCTGGAAGACACCGGCGGCACTTGGCCCTCCCCAGGATCCGCCGCCGGCTTCTGTGAGGGCAGACAAGCGGCAGACTGTAGTGGCGAGTCGCAGAGACACTTTAGTGTGCCCCATAGGGACTTTAGACAGCCCCCCTGCTCCCTCGGGAGGTCAGAGGTCAAGGACTGTGTACATTGCAGACTCCTTTGAGTGTAGATGTGTGGCTCTCCATATGGGGGCTGAAACAAGTTTTCCAAAATATAATTCACAGATCACACAACTACCATTTGTAAGAAACAGAAAAAAGTCCTTCATTTGAAAAGGTTGTATGTACAAAGTTCAGAATGAGCATATTTTTGGATTTGTTTTGTGTACTCAAGTGGTAGCAGATGAGAACTTCTCTCAATAAATGGTTACTAAAGGAGGTCAGTCAAACAGAGTATTTGTTGTTTTAACCTTTCTTTAGTTGTGGCTCAGAGTTGGCCTTAAATGGTCAAGCACCAGTGTGACCCCAATCAAGTCCAAAAACGTGGTCTCGTTTGCTGCCAGAGTTCAGGATGCTCACCTCCTCACAGAGAGGCCCCTGGAAGTGAATGGACTGGACACGCGACTATTTCTGAGCGGCTCAACCCAAGACTCGGCCGCTTTGCAGCTCACAACACGGCGTTTACACAACCAAACTCCTTCTGTGGTTTCGCTTCCTCTCAAAATACTTTCGGCACCAAGTCCAAATGTTTTCTTGGCATGGCCAGACTCAGACAGACGAAGCATAATGACATTTTCAGAGATAGGTCCAGGCTTTCCAAATGCAATGTCTTTGACAGATGTTTCAGTCTACAATTACATAAATCACGATAGAGCGAGGGGGAGCCAGCCACTGCACTGGGAGAGCTGGCTGCTGTGGTTTCAGGGTAAAGCTATTGGGGAATATCAGGTTTTACTAGTTATCTCTGCAACATCTCTGCTATCTAACCATCTGCAAACACTGACAAACAGTCTGTTAGCCATATGCTCTAATCAAAGAAATTAGAAAAAAATAAGTTGTGTCGAGGCTCTGAGGAACTACAGAGGTGTAGAATGGGACATAGCAGTGACCTCTGGATAAATATGTGTTTACCATGACAAGCCAAGGCAACAGTAGAGCTCCACATGAGAAAATAGCCATGTAAATGTAAACATGCGGCAGCAGGTTCGACAGTACTCCACGCTGTGCTGTAACAAAATGAAGAGCCCCTAATGCACAGGCAGTTTGTGTTCGATTTTGGTAATGTCTATTTCAGGCGTTTATCTGGCACCACTTCAGAGCGGCCGCTGCAGATGGTTTTTTGTGATTATGGGCTTTCTCTGGACTTTGAGGTTTTCACAACTAAGCTGCTCCGGGAGCTGAAGCTTCAACCCAAGGTGTTTAAATAAGGCTACTCTGGAAGCCGCCAGGTAAATGCATTCTCCACACGTCTGACCGTTAAAGTGAAACCTAAGCATTTTTAATACCATTTTCCATTGTCTGTCTTTTAGCTCTTTGTTTCTCCACAACAATATGACCATATAAAGGTAAAAAGCCTCTGCACATACCTTCAAAAGAAGAAACATTTTAGATCGATTTTGCCCATGATCACAGGCCAAGTAATCAAGTCCAGACAGTTTCCCTCTGTGTACTGTCAAATGTAATGAGCCCTCACTATGGCAAACTGACTGACATGCGGCTCTGAAACTTTTCAAGGATACTGGCTCAGCTCCTTTTTCAGTCCACTGAAAGTGAGTTCCCTCCAAAAACGGTAACTTCAAGTGCACTGAAAAATGTGATTGCCTCAAAAAGTAACAAGAAATGTAAATAATTTTATTTACGTTTGACCTTTGGATTGGCACATGTGGCTGGACCCAGTGGATTAATCGAACCCTCGACAGCGATTACAAGCTGTGGGCTTTTACATGTAGATGAAATACAAATCCACAGATTGATTTGAGGCAATAGATAGGCAAATAAGTGAATTATAACCTTACAGTGTCTGTTTCCAAGATATCAAATATTCTATCATTGCCACATTGTAAGAAACAACATTGATTTATTTAAAGTAACTAAAAAACTGGATTTTTTCTTTTTTTTTTTCTTGAGAAATCTCTTCAATTATGTTTATTACTAGGTCCAGTTGTTTCTTTAATAGGCACAATAATACACTACGTAGTTGGACTAACCAAGCAAAAGTCAGATTGATATCAGGGAGCTAATTTTATTTGCACTGAATGTGCTGAAATTATTTGTGAAGAGGATGGATCTTTAGCAGAGCATTTGGTGCTGATGAGCCAAAACGCCATGAGCTTGATCCAGTCAGCCCACCTTGTGTTTTCTGGCCGTCATTGTGTTAACAATTATCCATAAAAGCCATATCATTGTTGTGGTCAGCATATTTAAAACCCGCCTACGCACCGCAATTCTGCCTTGAACCACCAGAGGTTCAGAATTAAACAAATTAACGCTATGCAAGATGGATTTTCCTGAGTTGGTCAACTCACAATGATTGCAACAATTCAGATTACAGCACAAGGACATAAGCTTCCACAGCGATATGCAATATATTTTAAGATCAAGATGAAGTATGAACTGCTAAACAAACACATAAATAAAATGCAATAGTAGGGTTTATGCATAAAAAGACACCATGGATATTCTGTTGTTTGCAAAGAATCCTGTACTACCTAAACATTGCTATATGCGACATGTTCATTTCAACAATTCAAACTGCGATATCAATTTGATTGCAATCAATAATGCACTTCTAATATTTAACATTTACAAGAATATACTGGGGTAAAGTCAGTGCCCTCACATCAGTTACGGTGTTATCTGCCATGACTCTCTTGCAGAGAAACATAAGTAAATCTAAGAGCTGTCAAAGGCCAAGCCAATCAAGCAACTCTCATGTTCTTATCTGAGTGATTATGTTTGTAATACACAGTGAAGTTTATTATGCCTACTGACTGTATCATATTTTAAACTTGCCTTTTTGCAAAAATCCGGCTGAAAAATACACAAACACATGCATACAGAACATAAACAAAGCTTATATTTTAGGAACTTCAAAAGAAACCACTCCAGATGTGTGCTGCTTGATGCTGGAGATAAGCGTATTTAGATTTGAAATTCGATTGTGGGCAGAACTTTCCAATTATTTACGGTCCATAGACTACTGATTCTCACTGACCTGATATGAAAGATCCGGGCGGCATCTGGCTGTAGTTGGCCCCTCCGAGGAGCAGGGCGCTGGGGGGTGCGGGGGTGAAAGGTGCTCCGTAGTTTTGTGGGGTGGCGTAGGGTCCTGGAGGGATGGGCTGTCAAAGAGAGTAGCACTAATTATTTTTGGAAGCAGACTTATGAAAGCTGGCAGATGCCTGAGCTGATTAAGGTGACAGTATAATACAATATAATGGGCTGTGTTTGGGTTGGCACAGGTTTGAACTTGGCTGTGACAGAGTTAGAGCTCTCTCTCACCGGGGCAGTATGTGTCTCTGTGCCCTTGCTGGCCAGTCGGCTCAGGATGCTCCTCTCGGACATCTGCAGTCGGGCTGCAATGGGCGGGACACGGGACAAGGTGGCCGGGAGCCGGGTAACGTCAGCCTTCATGTCGCTCAGCAGCTCCTCCAACTGGTTCAGCACTGAAACAAATTTAGATACACATTTTATTGACTTACTGTCAGTGTCTTCAGTCAAATATGTGCATATACTGTATATTTTCATACAAGAATGCAACACAAAGCGCATTCTTCGCTCTATAAGCAAAGATTGATTGATGTGTCTGTGTCTTCATTCACCTTATTCAGCCCTGCCCACTTTTCTTGTCTAAGCATTTCCTCTTTGTCTTAGCATTTCCTGTGAGCTGCAATTTCCATTGTTGTTAATGTAAAATGAAATGGAAATGGGCAATTGAAAATGGGCAAAGAACTTGCAAAAAACCTGAAAGGTTTGTGTGGCTCAGGTTTAGTTTCAGTGGAAGACGACATGAAACTAAGATTAGTTTTTAGCGATATTATCACTTACTTTTTGTTGTCACTCTATAAATGACCTATAAATGACCAAAGCTGATCCATATACAGTATTTACACAGCAGTTGGTTGTAAATGTTACATGTTCCACCAATAATAGAAATCAAAGTTAATATCAGCTCATGTCTGACCTGCAGTTTGACCCAGGGTTTCCCACTACTGTATTAGTTTATGGCAGTCCGCCATGGTCTATTTATAGTTAAGATAGCCTGAAATGCACCTAAAAGTCCTCTGACTGACCGGTGGAGAAGTGGCTATGTCATGCATGGTCAGTTTTGCGTCTCCAGTTCATCCTAAATTCCTTGCTCTGAGGTCTTGATGTGGGGACTACAGTGTCTGGCTCCCTCTCTCTGCAGGGACGCTTTGGCAGCGATAGGTGCGCACTGTATTTCACTACAATATGCTGAAGTCACCGCTGTGTAGGTCGCTCAAAGTGTGCTTTTTCAACTCAGCCGCTGTTACAAGTGGATAGAAATGGATGCGCCCCTTTGCGCTGTAAAAGCCACATCGCTGTCTGAGCTGCGCGCTCTCATTTTCATTGAAAGCATTGTCTGATAACTTTTAATCAAGTTACAAAACCAGTCCATTTCTCTGCAAGTAGCACACACGGTCGTGAGCATGCTTCCTCTGCAGCGCGAGTGCTGATTTCAGCGGAGCTTCCACACACACTAGTCATGTGTGTGTGTGTGTGTGTGTGTGTGTGACACGGGCTGGCGATAGGCAGCTCACCTTCATTAAATTTGCAGCACTAAATTTTAATTTTATCTACTGTCCCCACAGCCTGATTTAGCTACAGAGTGTGTAAAAGATGACAAATTCTTAGAATACATAGCTTTTGCAATTGTAGTTTTTTTTATTATATCAATTAGTATATATTTATATATTTATAAATTATAAAACAATTGTATGTGCAAAACTTAATTTAGTAATAAATCATACCAATATGTAGAGTATTCAAATATGTTGGCAGGGCCATCACTATGACATGGGCTAAATGGGCGATTGCAGTGGGATCCATAGTTGAAAAGGCTGCTTTTAAACCAATACATTTGTAGATTAACAGTTGTTACAATCAACACAATATAACTTCATTTTTAGCTAATGGAATGTGCAAAAAAGAAATTAGTTCAATATAAAATAAAACAAGCAGTTGCAATAACAAATATTTCCCCACCATTTTACCAATAAAGGGACCAGCTCAAACTATTATTTTATTATCACTTCGTTACATATGACTTAGGGTTGTGCAATTCGGTCAAAATAGTTGTGTACTTGTGTATGTTTGACCAGAATTGTGCCTGTAATAAGATTTATAATGAATTTATACAAATTTAAACACACCCAGGAACATTACATAAATCACATGCATTTCAAAACGTGTTTGTAATCTAAACAAGAAGGTTAGCAGGGTTCAAACATAGACCATATGGAAATTAGATATTTTGTTCGGATAGCATAGACGGCTACATCACCCTGTGTGATGGGTGAAAGGTAGATGCTCTTCAAGGGCAACACACCGACAAGTCCGAGGCACTCTGATGCAAAAAATCTTTTATTCTTGGCGTTCCGCACAGAATAAACATTTTCTCATGCACTTTGTCCTGAAGAGCACCTGTTCTGCCTTTTACCTTTGGACCCACTGATGCACTCATCTCCATCTCTATTAGATATTTTGTTGTTCGCAGATAGCAGATAACTTGCTGCCTAAATATTTGCAGTCTTTGTGATTTCAATTCAGTTGCGCCTAAATGAGTCGCCCTAATGTAATTGCTCTGTACTTTTGTTGAAAACAGAAAAGATATTGACCTGACCTGGCTGGTCAGGTTGGTCCACAATGGCGGCGCACGGAGTTGCAGCGGCTCAGGACCTACCCTCCATCTGATCTATGTAATTTCGTTGTACATTGTATAATGACAAATAAAGCGCTTTACTCTTTTACTCTTTACTTTACTCTTAAAAATACAAACAGATTATACATCAATTAAATAAATTCTCTGAAACAACTTAAACTCACCTCCATAGAGAAGTGAGCTTTTAGTAATACTGTATCGGTCCCAGTTTCACAATTATTAAAGAAGATACATTTTTCCTTTATTTTCGTGTTCTGTTCTGTTTCCATTCTATTTGTGCCAACGCTTTTGGCAAAGAACTACGTCCCCATCATTTATTATTCTGTCTTTCTATCGTCGTTGCCTTTCATCAAATGCAACACTGATTACAGACCAGTGGAGTCACGCTGCAAGTCCATAATGATGTTTATGGGCATTTAGGAGGTTTAATGTGCAGAAATACAAGAACAGTAGTGTTTGGGCAAGTAATCCTTTCAAACAATATAAACATGCCAAGACTCGCGGAGGAACTGCTGAGGAAATATTTTGGAGCTATCTGTTAACAGCCTGTAAGATTAGCTGAGCTTTGAGGTCTGGATTTGGTGTTGGACTCTTTCTCATTCTTTTTTTCCCCTCAAAAATTCAAAGACTTTTCCTGGATAAGATCATTGATCATCATCAATCATCATACAAGTTCCAATTTATGTTTTGCTTCTTGTTGCCACCATAAGGGACTATCTTTCTTACTTTCTTCTAAGCCTTAGGTGGAGACACAACTATACAAAGGCCAGTTAGTTGTAAGGTTAGAGATACTGAATTACTGGTGCTGCCCTAAAAATCACATTTAACTTGTAATGTGAAAGAATCCGTTGGAATTTTCAGCTTGGGACTTTTGAATCGACAGGTCTACTGCCAATCTGTGACAATAACCACATGTGGCTTGAAGTCATGTCTGGAAATTTGGAGGAGTTTCATTTAATTAATGTCTAATCACATGAATACTTTTATTTTATTTATCTTTTGAATGGTTAAAAGTCTTCCAAATGGTGTCCAAATATAAAAAAGATACATGCATTAAGTCTATTCATTAATCATTGTTTTGACTTCTTATGTCTTACCTTTGTGCAGCACAGCGTTGGCCGGCTTGTTCCCTGCCAGTGACTCTTTGCTCAGGTGCTGGTGGGACTCGGCCAGACACTCCACCTCGGTGAAGCGGGCGTTCAGGGCCATGGCCGGGTGACTGGGGTCCTGCGTCATGTTCAGGTAGGCCGCACGCCGAAGCTGCTCCTCGATCACAAGGGCCTGCTCCAACAGCTGAAACACGCAGCAACAGGCCCGTGTCACAACCATTTTCACATTTGGCTTTCCCAAATCTTTCAAGGATCAGAATGAGAACAAATCGAGATCCAAACAAAGATGAATTAAGTCATAATGAGAAGCAAAGCATAAAACAGTGATAAAACAAGTTTATAGTGGAGCTTTATGTTCATGTGGCCCTTGGGAAATAGGGGAAAATATTCCCCAGTTGGGAAATGCACATCAATGCTCACACAACTGAAGAAAACAACTGCGAAACTGCGTTCTACTTCTGCTGATTTGTTCATTTATCACTTAATGTGAGCAGTGATACTTTCTGGAGTTTACTATGAACTGTCGTTGCCTTCAGAGTAAAATATTTGAGAGAAATGCCCAACATTAATGCTAGCAAAAAGAAAAGTTAGGAAATATTTCATAAAGCTTTTGAGACGCCAAATAATAACATTTAAATGGTTATCTCTGTAAAACGTTACTCAGTGATAAAAGACCATTTTTATTTGGTGACATCAAAACCCCCCACATTGCGACACAAAAAGCACATGAACACAAACCAATTGGGATCAATAATGTTCCATCTCAGAAAAACAAGCTCCCCAGTTCAAATGAAAGCAGCATTATATTATAATCGCTAAGCCGAGTAGAAAACAAAACTGCCTCTAAAACTAAATCTCCAAAAGTAGAACCCAGACTTCTGTGCGTACCACAATGTTACAAAGTTATTTTAACTTGTAGTAACAATATTTATGTAATATTGATTGAGGTCTTAAAAAACCTACACAATTTGCCTTAGTGCAAAACTCACAGACTGGCTTTTATTACCACTTAAGACTGTTATATTGTGGTCATATCTATGTTTAATGTTTTCCTCATGCTTTGTTTTGGTGTAAAGCACTTTGGTCTGCCAAGTGTTGTTGTAAAGTGCTCTAGAAATAAACTTTGATTGATTGATTGATTGATTGATGACAATACAACAGATGATTCCTTAAGTCATTCTCTTCAGCTCATCATTGATCTAAGTCTAAAATGTGGAAACATGTCATAAAGGGGAGTGAGAGTGACACAGCTATACAGTAAATGCGGATCTGAAACATGTTAGCATTTCAAAAACAGGATGAGACCGTTTTAGTAATGCAGCCGTCAGCATTACCCTTGAGCCTAAATAGGACTAGGGGCATCTGTCACCAGTGAAGTGGGAAAAGTCATCGTAAATAGCATTCTTAGATCTAATCCAGTCTTGTGTAAACTTAGCTACTTTAATTTAGCACTTGCCGCTCCTCGTACCTTAAATCTTCGGGCCAGAAACTTGTTCTTCATCTCCAGGAAGTTGCCTTTATTTGCCTGTGACTTGAAAGGCTCGTTCACAATGGCAAACGGCATGTCGTTCTGGATGTCCTGCCACCGAGCGTATCCGTGTCTGGGGCTCCAGTCAAGGGCCAATCACGGCATTTAGAGATGAAAGGTGAAGGAATGTGTGATATAAATTAATACTGTCAGGAAAATAATCATGGCATGGGAGGAGGTAGCGGGCACTCACTCCTGGTCCCACGTCCAAATAGATTGTATGAAAAGTGCGTTGATTGTAAAAGGTTTCTGAATATCAAACTTCTTTTATACCACTCTAGCATGGTCCTAAAGCTGATTTTAAAACCATAAAAGGAAGAGGTCAAGTTAAACTGTTGATTTCTAGCTCTCATAATCCCTGCCGCACATCCTGATAGTTCATGTGACTTACTTACTGTATATATACATTTTAGGCTCTTATAAAGCTTCATGATGGAAGAGAATCATGGCGGAGCAGCGTACAAATTAATTTAGTCTTACTTTCTAATTCAGAGATGAATAATAACGTCGGGACTGTGTTTTGTTGTTGTTTTTTACACAAGGAGATGTGGCATGTGACAACAAGGAAATAAGTTGGGTCTCACAGCGTTAATTACCGTCCTAGTGGGAACAACATGAACTAAGTGACTCTCTCCATTGACTTCCAGCAAACGCAGTTAGCTGTTTATTGAGCTGTGGTTGGCCCTGTTGACTTATTACACCGGGCTTCTGCCGCCTGATAGGAAAGTAAACAGATCGGGGGTTCATCGCCGGGGCAACCGCTGTTAAGGATACACCACGATCCCCGCCAGCAGCCAGAAGTCGTGTCGCCGGTGCCAGATCTCGTTCATCTTCCCCGAGGAGATGGCAGCACGCTCCTCGTTCTGCCAGAGAGTGTGAAGCTCTGAGAGAGGGAGGGAGAGGGAGAGAGAGGGAGGGAGATAGGGAGAGAAATAGAGAGAGAGAAAGAGAGAGAGAGAGAGAGAGAGAGAAAGAGAGAGCGAGAGAGAGGGAGGAAGAGAGAGCCAGAGAGAGAGAGAGGGGGGACGGAGAGAAATAAAGAGAGAAATGGGAAGGGGAGGCAAGCAAAAGAGGGAGAGAGAGAAAGATAGGGAGAGAAATAGAGACAGAGGGGATGGAGAGAAAAGTGGTGAAGGAGAGAGAAATGGGGAGGGGAGGCAAGCAAAATAGGGATAGAGAGAGAGAGAGAGAGAGAGAGAGAGAGAGAGGG
>OMNZ01108366.1:18503-51640 GCA_900303255.1 Lesueurigobius sanzi
TGTTATCAAAGTGCTTAGTTTGCTCAAACCAGGCTGCAGGTGTTTTCACTGCGCGCACGCAAGCACACACACACACACACACACACACACACACACACACACACACACACACACACAGCTTCTCTGGGTTTGTGATCAAGGAGCAGATAGTTCTGGATCAGCGCTCTGGTATGGAAGCTCACTCAGGCTTTGGCTCTGAACGTAATGTAAAAACAGACCTGCCATTCGTCATTTTGTGTTTCATCAATATATCCGCTCTTCGTTTATGTATAATCAACATTTAGCTGTTAGTGTTACTGTACATCTGCTGCTGCTTGTGACTTGTAAGAGGGGCAAAGACCCACCACCAAAAACGGTAAAATGTCTGAAAAACAACTGATGCTGAGTAAAGATTAACTAACCAGTGAATCCCCCGTCAGCGATGTTAAACATAAAGCGTGGTCTTTCCATGGGAGGTTTCCCGTTCCCCTTCGGCGCATCTTCTTTAGATGGCTTGACCTCTTTCCCAGGATCTCTTTCACCTTTAACCTCTTCTGTGTGAGACAAAAGTGCGTGTCAATACTTTTTTTATGCATTTCTTTGAACGATGTGTTTAGAAATGTGGACAGTGCTGCACCTTTCTTTGTGTCTGACGCCTCTGTCTTGGCTTTGGCATCAGCTGCTTCTGTCGTAGGAGGCTCCTCATGCATCACTTTATCCTTTTCTTTATCCTCTTTAGGCTTTTCTTCATCTAAATACAATCATTATGCTATATTTAGACATCTTTGACAGTTAAATAACATAACCTTTTTTTTTTTTACATTCCAGGTATAGTATATACAATATATACTAGAACTGCATTGCATTGCAAAGTTACCTGTCTTCTCATCTTTGACATCTTCTTTTTCGGGTGATTTAGTGTCTTCTTTACTTTCCTCTCTGACTTGTTTCTCCTCATTTGAAGCAGCCTCTGTGTCATTTGCTTCCTTCTCTTTCTTCTCCACCTCTTCTACTTTTCCGTCTTCTGAGCCGTCAGCCTTTTGAGTTGGTGAAGCTGTTTGCGAAGTTTCTTTTGAGGAGGGCTACCAAAACAAACAATATGGTTTTAGTTTTCATGGAGTCAAATAAGGCACATACTATAAGTTTTACAAGAAAATGATCATAAATAACATAGTATTACTAGGTATTATTCTGCTATACGTATTACGAATGTCACATAAAGCCAGGTGGGACCACTCATTTTTATTGACTTACTGTAGCAGATAGGAAGAGCTACTGGAAGTGCACAGCAATGGGACAGGCCTATCTTGCACAGTAATAAAGAGTGGCCTGTATCTTTTAGGCATTAAAAATTCCATAAATTAATTCACAAAGCCAAGGTTTTTTCACTAGTATAAAAATATACAGGACACCTGCTTGGCCCGTCGTATAATGAACAAATGATTTTGCACTATCTCACTAGGAATGAAGCCATTGGCTGTCCCTTCTTTAAAGGAGAACCACTTTTTTCAGATTTGAACCATGTAATAACGTTGTTGCCTCATTGAAAAACAGTATAGCGCTTTGAGAAACTTGTGAAGCAAGTGTGAGCCATTAGTATTATTCAATAATATTATTCAGGTATGAGTAATCCATTTTACTTACTTACTACTCATCTTTTTCCTACTACTGAAGTGCTTACATTTGTATTTCCTTGTTGCAATATAAAGAACCTGGAAGTGTCTCCCGCATTATCATGGGACTGGTTCTGAGCAATTCTACACAAACCGCCTTTATGTAGCTCTATTGATTTGTTTGCATGCCGTTAGCTAAGTGATACTGTCCTTGGTGATGGTGTCCTTTCTAAAAACAGAAATTATTTAAAGTTATGAAATGTAAGATATCAATGCTGAGGCGCCGAAAAGCAGACAGTTAATTAAAGCCATGACTAACTAACGAGACACAAGAAACAATGTTAGCAAAAGCTTAACGCTGAATAACACATGGTATCTCTCACCTCCCCTGCGTCAGCGCTCTTGTTTCTTTCCTCTTTGCCCTCTTCCTTCTCTCTCTCCTTTACTTTCTCCTTGTCTGACGCCTCTTCCTCTTTCTCCTCCTCCTTTTCTGCATCTTTTCCATTCTTCTCGGTCTTGTCTGATGGGGCTGGAGTGGCTGCAAGTCCACAACAAAAGCACAACAAATAAAACCCAGCTGAAAGGTACTTGGCTTGTGCTGTATTGCCCTCCTTAGCACAGAGCTCCCCCTGCTGGACATACAGCGACCTAAATATAAGATGACAATACTAAATAATAATAATACAATGAACCTTTTTAGTGTCAGACTTGAATATACTAACATGGGGATATACAAAGAGCTATGAATACTTTCTAAGCCCATTGCTGGCTGTATGGGGCTGTGTTTTGGTACCTGGCTTTGAGGTGCACGGTGTGTTGTTGTAGCTGGCGTCTGGCGTGGGGGTGGCGGTCTTCGCGGCGGGAGACGACGCCCGCGAGGACGATTTGTCCAAGGTGACTTCGGGTTTGAGCTCTGGGATACTCCACCGCCCGTTAATGTGCTCAAACTCTTGAATCTGCGCACAGAATCAGAGCAGTATAAAAAAAAGTTGGCTCCACTGCGGGTCCTAATAGCACTCTATTAAAGGCACCACCCGCGCGCTTCGTAGCTTGGCAGAAAATCCTTCGCTTCATCATGTGGCATAAGTGTGGCGCATTTTAACAAGACGAACTGTTGGGGTCAATTAAAATGAACTAGCAACATTACAGCAACAGAATTACTGACATCTGGAGGTAACTTTTTATCAACTACTTGCTTTATGTAAACAACCTTCATGGATTATCCAGGGCAGTTGAACAAAGAGATAGCGTCATGAAAACTAAATTTCCTTTATTAAGAATGACTGGGTGGATAGGACACAAACCCAATAAAATGTAGAATCATCCCTATCAAAATAAAAAAAAGAGTCATAAAACCTTTTCAATAGAGTTCAACAGTCCTGCCCACCTCAAAACACCACTCTGCTTCCAGAAGTAACAATCTCATTCATTTTCCCCCTGATTTTTGGAAAAATTCAAATGTTAAGAAAAGGCTGTGATTATGTATACTTATTTATAATACTGTGATTATTTAGAATCAAAGAAAATACCAAATATTTGAAAATATAGCAACATTGTTTGAGGTTTTAGATACTTCTGTGCTTTACAACTAACTAGCATTCATCATTCTTTTATTTTTATTTTTTTTACTTTTACAAAACATTGAGGGGAAGAATGAGCAGATTTACAGCAGCACAGTAGAGCTAGTTATCAATCAATCAATCAATCAATCAATCAATTTTTTACTTTTAAAGCACTTTTCATACAAGAATGTAACACAAAGCGCCTTACTGTATAAAGTAGAATCAACCTCCTTCACCCACCAGTATTCACAAATCTACACAAAGAATCATATCCCTTTCAGCCACCCAACCATCCAATACTCAGTGTGCATTAAAATGTGGAGTGCTGTGAAGTGTGTTGTGTTTTTGGAAGCTGTAGTGCACTTGCCTTCTTTTTGACCAGTGACATGACTCCAATCCGTGTGAGGACAGGCTGCCGACAGAGGCCCTCCCTGGGGACGCCGTCTGCAAACGTCTCTGCTCCATCTGCCACAGGCTCGCACAGGTGACGCATGAAGAGAGAAACATACGCTCTGGGCCAAACAGAAGCACAATACGGATACTTTAAACCAGGGTCTCCAACCTTTTTTACCTCACGAGCTACTTTTGCGTTACAAAAATGGCAGCGAGCTACTTACAGTACACTTCAAAGGAACACGTGTAACTAGGCCTCTAGGACTGACAAGATGATCAACTCAATAAAAGAAAATGTAATAGTTTAATAGTTTCTGCTTTATACTGCTATGTTTGGAGATATTTTCCTCAGAACAACAAAAATGCATCTAAAATGTGACACATCAAGCGTATATAGTAATGTAGAAAGCCTGCAGTGAGCTACTTGGAAAGGGCTGGCGAGCTACTGGTAGCTCCCGAGCTCCCTGCTTTAAACGTACACTGGTTTAAGTGTCATGTAAAGAGCAATGGTTCTGTGGAATAAGCTCCCCTCATCTTTACCTGCTTTGCTACACAGAAAATGTTTGAAAAGGATGTTTAAAATATATATTGTTGTTAATGGTGGAATAATATAAGCTAATTGAGCATGGATATCCTTGCACTTGACATTATGATCTTTGTTAAAAGTTTGTTGAAATGACATGTCCTCGTGGTGTTCAGGAACAGGACTCTGTTATATGATGTATACATTTATAATGAATTTTGATGTTTTAATATTGCACTTGTGTAGACCCCAGGAAGAATAGTCTTTACATAGGTAAAGACTAATGGGGATCCAATAATAAACAATAAACACTGCATAACATTTTGAATTAGACATGGAAAATGCTATTTTTTTGCAGTGAGTAATCAATGAATGTATTTGGATGAGGCCCTAACCTATTTAAATCTCATATTTGTCTGCCTTTAGTCAACATCTCCATGCAGACGAGCTGGAGACGTCCCCGCTCCCAGGAAAGTCACAAGTCAGGTCTTAGGAGAGGTGAGCCGGTATTATTCAACAGTGAAAAATAGCTTGTATTGTTTCTATTTATTGGGTGAAATGTTATGCGGTGTACCTTTAAGAATTGTACATGATAAAAAGTAATTTAGAAATAAGCAGAAATAAGTAAATTTGCTCTTGATTTGAGTAACTCATTTAGAGGAATCTGCCAATGGGGAAAGTTTTTTTATACTAATAAGAAAAAACATCAACAAAAATCTTATTTCAAGAAAAAAAGGTTTTTAAACAAACTGTGAGTGTTGAGCTCTTTTCGCTTAATTTAAGTGTAAAAAGATTTCTTCAAAATAATTCAATTAGTCAAATCAAAGGCAAACATCCTTAGTTCAAGAAAATTGTTACTTATTTCTTATCCCTGTATTGCCTTAACTCACTTGAATTCTTTCTCAGTCTTGCCCTTGAGGTCTCGAACCAGCCACTGAGAGGAGAAAGCGTCCTGAGATGGCATCCCCCAGCGCATCACCGCATTCAGGAAAGCCTTGCGCTGGCGAGTGTTGAAGCCCAGCACCTTCAAAAGGAACATAATAACATAACAATGTGGATGAAATAATATGCAATTGTAACCCCATTGTTCTCGTGCTCAGCCAAATCCAAGTATGACTGCTTATTACCGTTAAAATAAATCCTGGTCCAACTGAGACTATTAATGTCATATCCCAATTATCTTGATGATAAATGAGTCTTACATAATCGCTCTGCTGCCATTCACGTTACGAGATTGTTAGAGAAAGATCTTGGAGGGCAGGTTTGCCATAAAACAAAGCTGACAGGTCGCTGTAGAATAATAAAAAACTAAACCAAATTAGAGAGGATGAACAGACCTCAAGGTTGCCTCCCACTCGAGCCAAGAGAGGAGGGAGAGGTTTATCCTTATCGTTCCGCAGCTGCCGACGGGACTGCCTCCGACCTGCAAAGATGGAAACCATGCATCATTAAGTTAAAGAAAATATCAATAGGATGCTTTTAAGGCTTAAATACAAATATATTTTAGGTACAAATTGATTTTTACAGTAGACAGTGGGGCTGAACAAGACTGCACTACACTATCGTACACAACAGACTATCCTCTCTCCATGGGGTTTTGTCAAGTTTAAATCCGCTAACTCACTAATTTAGACCTCTACAAAAGTTAGTTTAGCAGTTAATGTCTTCTCATAAATGTCAATGCTCCTGATCGTGGAAATGTGCACAGTGAAATGAATTTAAAGTCAGCCTCTGTCTTTGGAAAAAGCTTGGGTTTAGTGGCACATTTCTTCAAGGCTTTTTGTCAGCGTTTTGGATAATGACTTTTGAGGTAAATTAAATAATGCAGCCTAATCCTGCTTTAGTCAGCAGCAAAATACAATGAGGGTGTAAGTTTGCCAAAAAAGGTATTTTACTAGTCCTTCTTTGGCTGTTTTCTACGTGGTAGATGATGGTTGCATGCATTCTTGGCTTCTGCCCTGCACCTCTGTGCCAGACTCTAGCAACGAAATCAATATGGAGCTGTTATTCAGGCCAGACAGCTGTCCCTCTGTTTGATGTTTCTTTCTCTCTCTAATCGTCTCCTTACCTTCTGGCCTGTCGTCAAAGTCCTCGTCCTCTTCCTCGGAGCCCACTGAATACTCGGACTGATTGTCTGAAATGTCGGCGTGCCACTCTGCAGCGAGACAGTAGGGGGTTATTGGGGCACGGCCATTCATTTGCACTAAACAATTTTAAATACCGATTTTCTCTGTAAACTCTTGGGGACGATGGAGGTAATAAATTCTAATAGTAAAAGCAAATGACTGAAAGGTAAGGCTTAACTTTAAAATCCTTGGCCGCCCCGGAGAATCTCAAACGGCTCTTTTTATGGTTGACGTGAAGTTATTACTATCTCAAAAGCTTTAACTAAAATTACTTTTCAGGATCGCTGGGTCTCAACCAAACCTACCTTGATCCTCCTGCGCCGCGTCGTTGTAGTTGACAGGTTTGCGGTTTCTTTTGCCTTTGCCGAGTTTGCTGGCCAGGTCTTCTTGCTGCTGCTCGTAGTGGTGCCGCAGCAACTTCTCCCAATAATCTGGGTCCACGTTTTCCTCCTGTTTGATGATCTCCCGCTCAATCTCCTCAACCTACAGGACAACACACATGTGGGTTATGGGTAAGGCTGCACAGTATATTACTACAGGCAGCTGATATCAAATTTGTAACCAATGTATTTTATAACCAATGTACATTAGTTTAACAAATATATAGACTAACTAATACCTGGAATCATTTTCAATGCTTTTTAATGACTTTTAAGGGTTTCATTTTGAAGAAGAAATTCTGGCAAACCGTCTGGTGCCTGAGGAGGGGGAAGCAGTGTTCCACTAACACTGTTTACAGTGCGGGTGGGGAGCTGCTGACCTCGACTGGGGATGTTGTCGGGCGGTGGAAGGAATATTTCGAGGAGCTCCTCAATTCCGCCGTGAGGCGGACACGTTCATTACCCAAGCTGAGGTCACTGAGGTGGTTAGAAAGCTCCTCGGTGGCAAGGCTCCAGGGGTGGATGAGATCCATCGTGAGTACCTTAAGTCTCTGGATGTTGTAGGACTGTCTTGGCTGACACGTCTCTGCAACATCGCGTGGCGGTCGGGGACAGTGCCTCTGGATTGGCAGACCGGCGTGGTGGTCCCTCTATTTAAGAAGGGAGACCGGCGGGTGTGTTCCAACTACAGGGGGATCACACTCCTCAGCATCCCCGGGAAGGTAAATGGTAAATGGAAAATGGTCACATTTACATAGTGCTTTTCTACCTGCTTCAGGCACTCAAAACGCTTTACATCAAGGAACCACTCACCCATTCACACTCTGAAGTGTCTTGCCCAAGGACACAATGGAGTGTACACCTGCGGGGATTGAACCACTAACCCTCCGATAACAAGACGACCCGCTCTACTACTAGCGCCACCGTCGCCCCAAGGTCTATTCCAGGGTACTCGAGAGGAGAATCCGTCCGATGGTCGAACCTCGGATTCAGGAGGAGCATGTTGTTTTAATGTTGCCAACACAAAATAATAAATAGATTTGACCAGAATGACTGTCCAAAATGATTTAAAGTAAGATGGCCACCAGGACATAATCTTTTTTTGCAATTATCTCTGTTTCTGACTAAAACTGCCCTTGTTCATCGGTGAATAAAAAAAGAATGAATAAAGATAGAGCTTCAAACGAAAGCTTCAAACTTCTTTAAATGAAAGAGACTTGAATCTTGGTATTGGATATTTATAGATTAGTGTAGCACAAATTCTAGTTAGAAGACTACAAACATTGGTAAAAAAAATGGCAAAAACTCTGGCAGGGAAGGGTGTAGAGCTGAGAAAAAGGCAGTTTTCTCATATTGGGCAGGTCACAGGCTATTTAAGAGGCACTTTAGAGTAAGAAGTTAATGAGAAAACAAGTAAGTGATATTTTATCGGCCACTTTGGCACAATATCTTATTTTTATCTTTGTATGTCAACTTTTGTCATAACAAATTCAAATAACAAGTGATATAATTTAAGACTTCCATGATTGTTTTTTCCACGTCTTTTCAGATCATTAAAAAGCAAATATAAACATAGTCCTTAATACCTTATCCTCCTCTCGAACCATGTACTGGGCCACTTTGAAGGAGCTGAGGTACTCGTTCATGTTCTGCACGTCAGAGTCGTCTGTGGCATCTTGACTTCGATCCAGTAGCCTCTCAATGGCGGTGCTGTCGTAGTGAATTACGTTACCCTCATCCTCAGCTTTGTCTGCAGAGGGATTCTTCATACCTGCCACAGTATTTGTTCAATCAAGTTTTTTTGTCATTCAGAAGAAAATCTAAAAGGTGACATTATAAGATGATCATGGAATACAAATGACTTATTTTGGAAAGAACAGTATTCCTATTGAAGTATTAAACCTCTTATCAGTGAAACTACATCAGCTTGTGTCACCTTCTAATTCATCCTTGAAGAGCTCCTCTGTTCCAAATTTGAGGATGTCGTCGAGTTCTTGCTTGCTCATGGAGCCTGCCTTGGAGCCCAGTCCCGGCCGCACCACCAGGTGCGTCAGCATCATTTTCCTCTTGGCGACCTGAGTGATGCGCTCCTCCACACTGGCCCGAGTCACAAAGCGATAGATCATGACTTTGTTGGCCTGTCCAATTCGGTGGGCTCGACTGAACGCCTTTGGGATGTGGAAGAAAAATTCTGATTAATAAACGTTTTGGGTTAGTTACTCTATTAGATGCAACAGGAAATAATTTAGGCTTATTACTTTAATAATTAAAAATAATAATAATAATAATGCATTGGTTTTATATAGCGCTTTTCTGGATACTCAAAGACGCTTTACTTGGCATTCTTCATTCACTCCATACTTGGTGGTGGTAAGCTACTAAAGCCACAGCTGCCTGGGGGTAGACTGACGGAAGCTGTCAATCGGCGCCATCGGCCCCTCTGACCAACACCAACACTCACTCACACACTACATTCACCCAGGCCTCCTGGCATTTCCCATCCGGTATGGCCTAAGATGTTTTAGATTTAACTTTAGAAATGCCCCAAAAAACCTTACAAACAAAGGGCTCAAAAATACATTCTAATCTTTACCATCTACACAACCAGGCAAAGGTTTATGTATTGTTTTTTCTTTATTTTCAACACTTTTACATTGTAGATTCTCATTGAAGGTATTAAACTATGAATGAACACATTTTTGCAGGAAACAAAAAAGGTGAAATAACTCAAAACATGTTTTATATTTTACATTCTTCAAAATAGCTTTGAAGCTCTTTGCTTTGATTACTGCTTTGCACGCTGGAATTTTCTCAATGAGCTTTACAAGACAGTGCCCCGACATGCTTTTCTACAGTCCTGTGAAGTGAAAACCATTTCTGGAAACTACTCATTGAGAAAATGCCTCAAGTGTGCAAATCAGTGATCAAAGCGAAGGGTAGCAATATTGAAGACTCTATTTCACCTTTGTTGTTACCACATAATTTCATATATTATTCCATACATTATGTGTTCATTCATAGTTTCAGTGAGAATCAACAAAAAACAAAATATACATGAAAAAATGTGTTCAAACTTTTGACTGGTAGTGTACAAAATGATAAATATAAATTGACAGTGAACTAAATAGAAAAAGGATATAGATCTGCTTTATTAATTCAGGCTATGACTCCCCTAGAAATACAACAATATTAAAATAACCACACTACACAATTTATTGAGGATCCAAATGGTTGCATTGGTGCGCCCAAGAGAAATACATAGACGCATTCAAATTTGTCTCACTCTGGAGCCACGATTAAGCTTACACTTATGCTTTTTACAACACCAATGGAATACCTGAATGTCATTGTGTGGATTCCAATCAGAGTCAAAAATGACGACAGTGTCAGCTGTGGCCAAGTTGATGCCTAAGCCTCCAGCTCTCGTTGAAAGCAAGAAACAAAACTGAGGAGCACCAGGAGCTGGGGGAAGAAAAGTGTGTAGAAATAAATATAGGAAAGCACACATTTCAGGTAACAACAAAACAACTTTGAAAAATTGGTTTGTTCAAGAAGATTATTCTGCGTCACTGTCAAAGAAATTTGGTGTCTTTTACATGACTTTCAGCAGCTCACCATTAAAACGATCGATGGCCTCCTGCCTAAGAGCTCCAGTGACGCCTCCGTCAATCCTCTCGTACTTGTAACCTTCATGGTCCAGAAAGTCTTCCAACAAGTCCAGCATTTTAGTCATCTATAAACAAATCAACACCAGATTGTTATGGCTTCCCTCGACACGTGACAGCGCACCACAGATGGATCCTGCTCTGCAGCTGTGTCTCAGGGGTTGTCATGGGAATAACTAAACATCTGTGCTGACAGAGTGGCCATCTGGTGACAGTGTGTACAACAACCTGTGGTCAGAGATATGTGTTTGTGAAGTGGGCTGTACCTGTGAGAAAACCAGCACCCGGTGGCCCTGCTCTTTTAGCTTCCTCAACATTTTCTGTAACAGCATCAGTTTCCCAGAGGCCTTTACGAGAGCAGACCCCTCATAAGCACCATTAGGGGTTTTTTGGGCTTCCTATAAAAAATAATAAGACAGGATTGTGAACTTTTGTACCAATATTCACCACAGGGTGTCACTGCAACCACAGAAATTAAGCAAAAATGTGAGAATAGGAAATCAATAAAAGGATAATGGCTTATGAGCACTGAGCTCACCATAGAAGCACTGGGAAAGAGGTAGGGGTGGTTGCAGCACTTCTTTAGGTCCATCATGATGTTGAGCAGGGAGACCTGATTTCCTCCGCCTTTCGAGTTGAGAGCCTCAAAATTCTTGGTCAAAATAAGCTTGTAATATTTCCTAAAAGAGAGAAAAAGAGAGACTTTTTTTATTAACCTCAGAGTGATCGTTTTCATTCTTTATTAGTGTACATACGTATCTTCACCACTGTCACTATTCACCATCTATGTTTTAGGTCTGATATGCTGATTCTTGACTTTTGTGTATCTTCTATAAAATGTATTTGTTACATGTTTCTAAGAATGTCTCGTCATCCCTCCCCAGTGTCATACTTCTGCATAGGGCTGAGCTCCACTCTGACGATTAGCTCAGTTTTTGCGGGCATGTTCTTGAAGACATCGGCCTTGAGTCGCCGCAGCATGTGAGGTCCGAGCAGGTCATGAAGTTTCTTGATCTGATCCTCTTTGGAGATGTCAGCAAACTCTTCAAGGAAGCCGTCTAGATTACTAGAAAAATAGAATAGAATGGATAATAATTACTGTATATATTACCCGCTGGGGAAGATATGTAGACGTATAATGAGTGGGGGACTCACTTGAAGCGGTTCGGAGTGAGGAAGTTGAGTAGGTGAAACAGCTCCTCCAGGTTGTTCTGTAGAGGTGTTCCCGTCAACAACAGCTTATGGTCGATTTTATAATCATTCAGCCGCCTGAAAAACTGTACAAGACAAAAACAGATCACAAAACATCTACCAGTTGTTTACAAATTAATGAATATGACTAAGACTACCTTCGACTGGTTGTTCTTCAGACGATGAGCCTCATCCACCACTAGGCAGGCCCAGTCGATCGACTTGAGCGCTGTTTGGTCAATAGTCACTAGTTCATAAGAAGTCAGCAGCACATGGAATTTGATTGGAGCCTCTCTCTGCATGAAGTAAAACATTTTTTGTAAAATAATAGTAAAAATACACATTTTAAAGCAATCCACACTGCAAAAGCAATATACGGCCACTTACCCGTACTTTGAAAGTCTTTTTTCCTCCTTTGACAGCATTGTCATCAAAGGAGAATTCATTTTCCCTGATAATGGCTCGACTGTCCTTGTCACCTGTGTATGTGACCACATAGAAGTCGGGGGCCCACATTTCAAACTCTCTCTCCCAGTTGATGATGGTAGAAAGTGGAGCGCTTACTAGGAACGGCCCCTTAGTATGGCCCTAATAAACAGATTACGAAGAGTAAATATTACCTTTTTAATCTCATGCTTCACAAAGCAACAAAAAAGTTTTCTCTCTCTGTTTTTAGCACCTCCTTAAAAAGCGAGTAGAGGAAGACAATGGTCTGGATAGTTTTGCCGAGACCCATCTCGTCGGCCAGGATGGTGTCTGTGCCCTGAGCCCACGAGAAGCGCAGCCAGTTCAGACCCTCCAGCTGATACAGGTGCAACGTTCCACCTGTTGATGTGACGAAGTCTGGCTGTTCCTCATATTTTATTGTTGGCTAAGATGGAAAGGGTACAAATTGAGACTAAAGTTTGATACATAGTCTTTGTTATAATGCTTTGTAAACGTACATCATTGACGGGTGAAGGAATAAAGCCTTCCTCGCCCTCATCATCCTGACTTCTGCTCCTCATTTTCTTGGTCTTGTCTGAATCCTCCTCCTTCATTATGTTATCCCTAACAGACAGAGCCCAGGTGTCATAAGATTTTCCAAGTGACAGAAAAGTAATTATTTAGTCAAAGTCTTACCTATGTCTCCAATAAGCTGCTTTGTAAATTTCAAAATCAGGGACGTCCATGTCATCTCTCTCCCAGGTGCACTGGTCATATGTGAGGTCTCTCCATTTCACCAGGTAGTGGTACATGCCCTTTTTATCCACACTGTCAAGTAAACAAATACACGTTTTCATAAGGAAAAAATTATACGTAACATATAAAGAAAATAACCAAGTTACCTGTGGTTTATGATGCGGTGTATCATCATCCACTCTGGCTTTATGCCATATTTGTAGTATTTGTCTTCCATTATGGCATACTGAGGATCTTTGGCCCTTCGTTTCTCACTCTTTCCTACACCGTTCTCGTCCTCAGTCCCTGAACCATAATCCAGACTGGGTGGCTCATCCATGTCCGTCTTCCTTTGGTAGTTTCTGTACATCACTGAGTGGAATATCTCCAGCTATAGAAATACAGAAAGTATTAGAGGGGGTAATTATTTTTAAAGTTATACAAAAGGAAACCGGTTTTGTTACATTTATTACCAGACTATTACCAGTATATAGTGCTATAACAATGTAGTAACAGTCATTCTAAAGTAGTTTTATAGCCCACGAGGCCTTTAAATGACAGGTACCTGCAGTTCTGTGATCCATGTGCAGTGCCAGTAGGACTGACAAGACAACTTCACAAAGAACTCCCTCTCAGCTCGGCCCTTCATGGGGGGTGGAGGGGGGGCGTCTGGAGGTGCATCAGGAGCAGGAGGCACAGGGATGGGAGGAGGAGGTTCACCCCATCGCCAGTGGAGAATCTTCTGAACACGGCCTTTGATTGGTGGACACTAGCAACACAATCATGGCACAATTGTTGAGAACACAACATTTTGTGTAAAAATTGTTCTAAATATTTTACATGTGTAATGGAAATTACAAATGGTAAATATTTTTTATTTATTCATTTGGGGGGGTTGTGTCTACTGTTAAAATTAACCCAGAATGCAGTTATCGGACCTTCCTCACTTTTTTTCTGTCAGAGTGAGGCAACAGGGATTACTACAACTACAAGGTATGCCACACAAAATATAGCCACATCTTAAAGCATAGAAATAGCCATATTGGGAAGGATTTCGCTTAAAATTCTAACAAATCATTAGCATCTATCATTAGCTTACAGATCTAATGCAATGCAACACAAAAAGTCTTCTGACAACTCAAAGATAGCGTGTAAGCGTTTGAAACTTTCTGTATGTGTGAAATTGATGCTGACCTAAAGCCAATTTGGTTTAACAAGGCAATTTTCAACTTTTAGATTTGCTAATTTTCTCTGCGTAATCATGGCTATCAGCTGCCATCAGGGCCCCTGAACCAAGGTAATACAAAGTTACAGAATTTGAAATAAAAAACCAAGTCAGGGGAGAAAAAATAAAGATTGGGTGTATAGAAATGTATTTTATTTAGTGCTGTCAAAAATAACTCAAGCCAATTTTAACGGCGTCGTTTTTTTTATCGCGCGATTAACGCCGCCCATGCATCACCCGCGCCGCCGAAGATTTTAGCGAATATCTCCACGAGTAAATGTTTTTTGCGTTGCAAAGTAGAGGGTTTGTGCTTTAAAACGAGTCCAGCCATGTCCTTCTAGGCCAGCGGGGAGCGATGTAATGTCGTGTTGAAAATTCGTGTCAAAAAGTGCTAAGTTAGCATTTGCCAAAACTGCTGACTCTGCTCTTTACACAATCGCCGAGGGATTCAACTTTTTTTTTTTAATCAAAAATGCAAATATATGGAGAATAAACACAGATTCAATCAAATTCAATCAAAAAACATTTGCACAAAGCCTATCCACTTTTCCAACTGATTATAGTATTAAAATGATAATTCAAGGGAATTTAGAATAGATAAAAATGTGCAATTAATTTGTAATTAAGTTATACTATAACATTCATGAGATTAATCGCGATTAAATCTTTGAATCGTTTTACTGCACTAATTTTACTATATATGAAGAAAACATATTCAGATCTAACATTTCCTTTTACTCATAGCAACTGTAATGTTTATTTACTCAATTTAAAACCCCTTAACTTGATGTAAAAGTTATTTATGAATACATCTAAAGCCCACTCACTGCCCATTGTCCAATCTGAAAGGTGGCAGAGATCCACGATGCAGATTGCCAAATACTACAAAACAGATACAAGACCAGAAATGGAAACCCAGCCTGGCTTTAAAAGCTACACTAAGCTATTCTATTTGATTTTTTCAACAGTAAGTGTCTATAGTGAATATGTGGCTTTCCCCATAGCATTCAGCGCGAGCTAATGAAGCCAATTAGCAGTTTAGCAGCCCGCCCCCGTATGCTAACTGGCTTCGCAAAGGACTAGCCAATTGTACTGCCATTGTTTATACCCTCTATGAATGAACCCTGCTCTGCACCTGTTGTCAATTTATTCTACATTTACAGTGCTGAAGTTTTATATCCCGTACCCCTTGAACGCCTCTAGGAAATCTATGGGTGGTTTGCAAGCTAAAGAGGTAAAGACCTGGCAGTTCCCTGTACAAGATACTGGATTAACATACATGAACCTTCATGAGGATTTCAACTGCTACTGAACCGGTAGAACACATGTTTTTTATTTCTTTTGTAACTTAATAATGTTAAACCCTGTGTTAGCGCTAACTGTTGCTGCTTCTTGTGTTGCTCCAAAACATTTACTGTGCAATCCCTGCATGTGTCGTGTTGTGGTGGTGGGGCAGGTGAGGGGTGTTGTGGGAGTGCACTGTGAGGCGGGGGAGGTGCAGAACTCTCTCTGCTTCTGTGGTACAAAGTTAGCTGCAGTTTTGAAGGTGGCACATCTAGCGATGTAATGTGAGAATGCAACATGGCCGGGCTGGCCAATCTTTCTGCTTATTGTAGCTTTAAGTTTCAAACTGTTTCCATTAGAAGCCCATAAATCCTTGAAGTATCAGTAAATCAGCCACAGTGAAACAACAGGACAATTAAAGCTAGAGGGAGAGAGTACAGTGAGTCCTGAATGAGACATAAAAAGTAGTGAACTAAACGGGACGGGGGGTGGCTCACTTACAGTGCATCTGGGACACAGCCACTCTCCGTTGGGGATCTCGGGCAGCGGGGGGTTGAGGCAGTGGATGTGATAGGACGAGGTGCAGGTGTCACAGCATAACAGCTCGCCGCCATCTTTACAAACTCGGCAGAACTCCATGTGGTCGTCTTCCTCTTCCTCGTTCCCCGTCGCCATTCCGACGCTGACCTCGGAAATCACCCGATCCTCGCTGTCCTCCTCGAAATCCTCAAAGTAGTCGTCCTTAGCCTCCCACTGGATGCCCTCTTTCTCCTGACAAAGACAAACAGACGGGACTAGTTATTACGTTTTTAGGGTTTTGTCATTAACTAAGTCCCAATTTCTGAATTAGCTTGGTTGCCGTGGTTTCCAGTTGCATTCGGCAGTTAGAAAAGAGGAAGGTGGGACAAATACTTGTTACAGCTACTTAGTTTTGCATTAAAGCGCTCTAGCCGGTCTAGCGTCCTTTTGGTGCTAGCTTGTTTGTTTACATTATTTAACAGCACATACTACATGTGAACCAATGTTAAATCAAAGCATTTAATAGTATCACTTAAATAAAATGTGGCTGAAGAGAATAACTCTAGCGGGTCGAGAGGTGAAAGTCCATTTGCCTTTTGAGGGAGAAAAAATACTGCAAGTCACAAAAAGCAGCCATCTTTTAGTTACATACGAGATCGTCGCCTGGAACACTCTGAAGTTGTAACTAGTAACTTTCTAGTGGTAAATTTACCAGTTACCAGCTACCTGGAACGCAGATCACAAAATGTTAAGAGCAAGCAAGGCATCTAAACTACAGCTGATCATTATTTTGTCAGCATACTATACAGTTATTATTTTTTTCGACTAATCAAACTATTTTATTACGGCTTTAACGTTTTTAAGTCAAATTTTAACTGAAGGTGTCGTGATAGAGAATATTTAAACTCAAATGTAATTCTAAAAATAGATTTGAGTTAAGTTTTCTTTCTTCATTTAATCGCATGGTTATCCATAAAACCATTCATTTACAGACCAGATATCGATAAACATGTATTTTAATAGTAAATAAACTATACACGGTTATTAAGTCGTTGCAACCATATGGCCAATACACAATATTTTCTTTATAATAAACTAAAAATGAGATGTTTTGATGTAGAGGAGGATTAGTGAATATCAGTTGAGGTCAGACTAGAGGACGCACAGGATGGAAACAGATGGAGAAAGTTTATTTAGATTGGGTTGTATACGCATGACTAACTTACTCAAAAGTAGAATATTTAAGGAAGTTAGTAATGTCTTGAGAAGTAACACTGTATCACTGAAGAGGTCAACTGGTGACTCATCTAGCAATAACTAAAACAGGTCACATGATGACCATGTTATTTGTTAGTTTAGTCATAAGTAATAACTTTGCACAACTAACTGTAGTAAAACACCGAATTGCAAGTGTTTCAATTGTGTATAGGGTATGGTTATTTTTTTTAAATAAGAGCGAGTTCACATTGTGCCTTTTCACACTTGATAAAAGACTAAAATATGAACTGCTAAACTAACACAAGAATGACATGTTTTTCAGAGCAGGTTTGCAGAGCTAACTGCAGGCTTGGCAGACTCTAAGACCTCATGGAGATTATATTTTGTTTGTTGCACAAGATATTGTAGTTAATAACTGCAGTCTTTGTATCTATCGAATTACAACCATTCAAATGGGGATTTAGATTCAATAGGACTGATCGCAAATTATGTCAAAATGCTATTTTTAGAACAGCGCACTGCGCATGCGCTGCGTTCACCTGAAAGCCGGACAAACATTGAGACCTGTGGACCTGTGAAGCGTGTGAACTGCACTTTAGGAACGGGAATATTGCCTTGACAGCGCTAATAGTAACAATCAAACACTGCTCCTTTGGTGTCTGCCGAGTGACTCGCGATATGGACACCGTAACCATGAAGGGAGTTTTTTCATTGCTTTTCCTGAGCTTGGAAGAAATCCAGAGAGAAATGCCAACGTTGGGTACAATGTGAGAAAATGTGACCAAAGACACATGCGCTCTCTGCATGTCGTCGGTGGAAAAGGGAATTGATCATCCATACCGAATACCAGCAACAGCAACACCTGTACAGGTACGTCTTGGTTAAACACAGTCTGCAACAATACAGCCTTCAGGAAACCATTGGCGCTTAGATTTGTGGGTGTGTGAAAATTCTAAACAAACTAGCTGGCCAGACACTGAGTTGAGATGATTTTGACTTGATCGCACTACAAACTTGCGTCTCTGTGGTGGAGTGTACAGGGGGCTACTAGCCGCGATTTGCTGCTCACACAAAGGGAGACAGGGCAGAGGAGAGGAGAAAGCAGAGCAGCAGCTGATGGTGTTTGTGACCAAATCACTGTGCACTTGAAAGTCAGCGAAAGTTTAGTGGTTATTGGTTGTAATTTAAGCGAGGCTACATCTCGTTTGTCGCTGACATTTGCCTCTTAAACTTTTAAACTAATGTTTGGGTGTTAAACCGCGATGTTTGAGAGAAGAGCATACGGTAACCATAGCAACCACACTGCACGTGTCGCCATTCTTGTCCGAACTATGAATGTGACGTCATTTGCGATCAGTGCTATTGTGATTGTGCAGTGCTGCTGGTATTCAAACAAAAAAATAAAACTCAAACAACTGCTGGGATAGAGAAAGGTGGTTGACGTGGTTTTACTTACACAGTGTGGACAGCTCCACTTGCCCTCGGGGGCCTTGTCAAGCTCAGGCTCCAGACAGACGAGATGGTATGCCCTGGGACAAGTGTCACACAGGATGATCTCCCCTCCCTGCTGACACACCTCGCAGTAGTCCTGGTGATCTGTCTCATAGCCATCCCCTTCATCCTCACCGGGAACGGGGAGCAGGTCTATCATGGATGGATTGTTTTAGTACATCTCTTTTACTTCATTCTCTTAAATGTTCGGACAGTAATTTACACAAAGGTGCATCATAACTGACCTGTGAGTTTGTTCTTACTCGTCTTCTTCTTCTTCTTGGCGGGCCGTCCACGCTTGTTCTTCTTGACCCGTCCCGAGCTGTCAGAGCGAACAGAGGAACTGTGGACACTGGAGTTTTCCTGTTCAGATTCATCCTCATCCATGTCATCGCTCTGGAAGAAAACCATTAAAGGGAGTAAGAAACGCTTAACAACAAACGGTTCATGTTTGAAACACAACTTTACTCACAGAGCAACTCCTTTTTCTCTTGGCTCCTATAGGTGATAGCTTGATACGAATGGGTGCCATCTTTTTAGCCTTGGCAAGAGCCTTTTTCTTATCTGGGACACGTGGACTTTTGCTGCGCTTCTTATAGCCCGGCCCTGGAGAATAACATATGGGAACACATAGGATAAATGAATGTGTGTTGTATACTGTCAAAAATAAGGTCAGAAGAAAGTTGTACCAGCAATAACCTATTTAATTCATACATTTAGTGACTGTAGCAAATGAGTACACAGAAATCATACCAGTGGCGGTTAATTTCACACATGATTTTAAATGTACAGAATTACAAATTTTGAGTTTTTGAGTAATTGACCTTTGCCCTCTTTGGTCTTGGCCTTGCGGATGGGCGGAGGTTGCGGAGGTGGTTCTGGAGAGGCAGTGGCTGCAGAGACCTGCTCGGCAACAGCGATGGCAGCAGCGGCTGCGGCTGCCGCCACAGCAGCAGCGTTCCCCTTAAAGGGATTGTTGGAGCTGAACTCCCTCCATTTGGCCCCCAGGATGGTCATCATTTTAGACATGGGAATTTTCGGATTCTTTTTTGCAATCATTGGCCTATAGACCATAAGCATAAACACATTTTAGCCAAATACAGACTGTATATGTACAATATGAAATCCAAAATAAATCTAGTTATAATTTATTACATTATTCAAATACCGGTTGCCAGGTTATTTAGGGAATGAGATACTCAAGAACTAATGAAAGTGCATAACTTCGGAGGAGATAGATAGAACATATCCCTCCAGCAGTTGCATTCGAACCAATACGTGGCTCTGTGCTGCTGATCCTGGTACAGAGGAACCTCTTTATGTCACAATAAGAGACTTTAAGGCAGTATTTACATAGCACAAACGCAGGTCGAGGCAGATTTATGATAACATGCTTTTCAGTTATAGCCACTGTAATTGCAACCATAACATTCACTTCCAAACGTTGGGAATGAAACACGTTACCATTATAGTTCGTTTAAAAGTAGTACCTCATAAACTGGCTGAAAGCTTTATAGTTGGTGAGTTCCCTGTAGTCCTCCTCTGTGAAGGTATGATCAACATCCTCCAGACCCCACTCTTTTGCCAGTTGGGCTGAGGTTTTCTGTTCAATTGGTTGCTTTGAGGGGAAAGAAAATGAATCAGAATTATTATAATAACATCTCTCCTTTGTCCATTTGGGAAATGTAACAAAACATTTAGTATGATTCAGTTGTACCTTTGTGGTCTCCTCTTGACTACTGTCTCGGTCTCCATTGTCTTTTTTCTTTTTCTTTGTTTTCTTTTCTTTCCTTTCTTTATGTTTCTTCTTTTTCTTTTTCTCCCCAGATCCATAGTCACTGGCTATACTGTCCGAATTGTCCCCAAAGTCTCTTTCTCTTTCCGAGTCCCTTTCTACATCGCTGCCCTAGAAAATGGAAATACATCAAATGTAATCATCTATTGCTATATAAAACAACACATCAAATGCCTAATGAATGACTACAGCAAACTTACTATCTTTTTACGCTTTTTTGCTTTGACGGGTTTACTCTCTTTCTTCTTAATGTCCTTCTTTTTCTTCGGACGGCCTTTTTTCTTGATTGGGACCTCTCTGTCTGATACCTCACACTCATCTTCTGAAAGTAGGCAACAGGGTTAAAAACATGAATGTAAAGCCAGACTTCACATAACTCTGTGATTTCCAAAAACATAATTATCCACAACAATACCCTTACGAGGCTCACTGTAGCTTTGATTACCTTTGGCCCTATCTTGTTAATGACACTTATTAGACAGGTTGACAGACCGATGGAAGTGGATTTGTTTCAATGACATTTAGTACAGAGTTTGTGCAAAATGGTTATTCATAGGGATGTTCCGATACCGATAGTGGTATCGGATTTCATGCCGATACCACAGATTTTTCAAGTATCGGTATCGGCGAGTACCTGAACCAAAACCTATCCGATACTACAATGTGTTTTTCTGGGCTCTGCAGACACGAAATCCTCTAAAGATCACAGCATATACGTTTGTGTTTCTTTTTTTGCCTTCATTTAATCTTTAGAGTGGAAACAGAACAGTGACAGAATACATTTTATAGGCAGAATGAGCCATATGCAATGGGCTTTGGCGTCTTTTTACAGACTTTTGCTAGTGTTTTTATTTACACCGTGGTATCGGAGAACTACTTGGTATCGGCGACTACTTGGAGTCCAAATATCGGTATCGGATCAGATGAGAAAAAATGGTATCGGAACAACACTACTTATTCAGTCTAATGTGTACATAATGAATGTGTACATAAAACATAGTTCCACAAATTAGATGTAGGTAATTACTGTATACAGAATATGCTCGCATTATATTATTATAATGCATGCATGTCAAGTGTGAAGAGGCAAGAATCTGTGCAAAAACTTACATATTATTCAATAACAAATTTGCATCACAGCATGTGTAATAATGTCTGGGTAAGCAAATGAGCTACTAACCAAATTCCCTTGGTGCAATATCATAACCTCAGGGAAGGCAATTTAACTTGCAACCTGACCTGAGTAAAAGACACATAAGAGGCACGAGAGATAAGTGCCGTCTCAGCTTCAGAGAAACGCACCAAAGCATTAAAGCAGAACCAAAATACGGGCTGCAGTTCGCTGTGCGCTCAGCTTGTTTGTTACGGGCTGCATTTTGTCGGGTTTTATTGTCTGCCTGCCTTTGTCGGTGCGCGCTCCCACCAGCACCGACTGACTCCCCCTCCCTTCCCTCACCCCCGCCCCATTAAACAAGCAGCCCCGCTTCCCGCCTCTCCGTGAAGCGTGCTGCCGCTAAAGACAGGCCGGGGGCGGCAGCAGTGCGCACGCAGGAGTCGGTGATCCAAAGGCCGCTCGCTCCGCGGTGTGATGAACTGGAACGACTTCTTCCGTCTCCTCAACATTTAATTCCCTCACCGGGACCCCATCCACGGCTGTGGCCGCTGTGAGAGGTCGAGAGGGGGTTAAAGCCCTCTACGGGAAACCCAGCAGTGGCCTATTTCATCTGTCTGGTTCATGGTGGCGGGTCCCGGGCCAATTAACTTACAAAGCTCATGTGAGATTACACTTTCTATTCATGCATAACGCACTCCATACAGGAGTCTCTAACAAAATGAGATCAACACAAATCATCATTCATAATTATATTAAACGTCCTACATGTAGGATGGACTTAAAGCATCTCATGGCACTTTCACTGCCATTTCTCGCAGAAACTTCCAGAAAACCAGAACGTCACATGTTTTCAATCAATCATCTGCTGCAGGTCAATATGGGACTACCGAGTAGTGACACTGGACCGAGTTTCAGCAGGCAGCGACAACCTTAAACTACCTTTTGATGTGTTTTGGGGCACTTGGTCAGCAGCTACAAAGGATGACAGTCACTCTTCCCATAGTGCCATATTGACCCGTCAAGAGACACAGGAGTGAGGGGGGCATGTGCATCTCTCCCCGTGATTTCACACTAGTCACCGGCTTTATGTGCGCACAACTAAAGACATCATCTCCAGAGAGGGGTATCGTATAGCCCGGGGCAGTGGGAGTCCATGTTTGAGCCAGTCTTTCATGTCGAGCGCATTTTACCCTTCAGGGCGACCTTATTACCCCGCACACAAGGCGCTCATTTACATATATGACATGCTTATCTGTGACCTGTCATAAAGCTTTAAGAGACAAGTTAGGAACTTGGAGGAAGTCACAGCAGAGTTAGGTTTAAACTTTGTTGAGATGAGCTGTAGGGATGAGGAAGTGCATGGAGGAACTTGGATACGCTATAAAAACACAGAGACACATGTCTAGCTAATATTAGTGCTTTGCGACTGACTGCAGAATCGGTTTGTCATGCATGTGCCCTTCTTTTTGCAAGCTAATCGAGAGCAGCACGAGACCGACGGTGAAGCTAATGAATGATGCTTTGATGGGGCGAAACTTCGTGCATCTTTTTGGATACATTCTTGCATTTGTAGGTTTCGTGATTTGTCCTGCACCAGTTCGGGTCTCTGCTTGAATCTACCGAGTCACACCGCACAGGGAAGCTCACACACAGGCATAAATTGCAGCTTTTCCGCTACTTTTAGCCTAGCGTTTTAGCCAAATGTGCAGTGTTTGTATTTGGAGTGCGCGCTCCCTGTCGTACTGTACCTGGCGCGGCCGCGGCGGCTGTTGCAGTTTCCCGAGACGCCGCCGGTGAGTTTATGTCGCTTGCGTTTTCGTCTAGGTCTCCCTCGTCGTCTTCTTCATCAAAATCTCCTCCTTCGGAATGAACCACCGTGCCCTCGTCTTCCTCACAGGACCGGAGAGGAGAGGACATTATATCCCTGTCATTGGCGCCGTCCTTGTTTTCAAAAAGCGAATTCTTGTCCGATATGATATTTATTTAATATTCAAATCGGCACAGAAAAAAGTGGGGGGCGTTTTGGAATATTTTACACTAGGCAGAGCAACAAAGATGGCCGCCCTCTTATATTTATTTTTTAACAACCCCCCCAATAAGAAAAAATCCCCTTACATAAAAAATGGCTGACTATATTATTTCAGAACGCACCCCCTCCTCCGTTCTCTATCTCTCTCTCTTTCGCACTCTGCGCGCCCCCTCCCTCCATAAAAACGTACACATTGTTACAAGAAAAAAGGGGTGTGTGGCTGCATGTAAGTTATATTGTTAGTTGTTTGTTTCTTTTCCCGTCTGCCCCCTCCCTCTCTGGCTCCCCCCTCCAAGTCCAGCTCAGTCACGCAGCCGCCGACTTGCCTGATGTCACTGTCACTTTCAAGATCACAACACCTCTCGCTTTCTGCATTGCACACATCTATCAAATATGGCCACCTTATAGTCTCCGGAGCCCCCACCGCTGTATAAAGAATTATTTTGGAGCAGCAGGGTTGTGTGTGAGAGTGCTGGGGAGGGATTGAGCGAGAGGGGGGTTGGGAAAATCTGCCGCAGCCATGCCCAGACTTACATCAGATTGTATTGCTTAAAAATTAACTACTTGTGGTGAGGATGAAAACAAGAGAGGGCGTGCAAACTGAACCCCCTCCCCTTTAAAATACTAAAAATACCCAACTTACAGTATACAATCTATCCCCAAACACAGGTATAAGAATCCAGTCAGTGATTCTTGTGAGAACTCACTATATTCGGAGGCTCCAAAACAGCAGTCTGTGTCAACTGGATAGCAGTAAGGCCATGGGAATCCCAAGACCCCAGCCAGCCCTGGGTGGCTGCTTAGGGCACTCTTGTTTTGACAAATAGGATTTTCATTTAAATTTTGAATTCAAAGCACACAGCATTATTAGGGCCAAATTCAAAATACTGCCGTTTGCATTACACTATGTGTCATATTTGTTTTATTAAGCAATTAGCAGAATATGCATGCACTTTTAGTTTTCAGTTTCACAGGAAATTAAGATACAGGTATATGGTTACACAATACAATGTAATTGTTTACAGTGTGATCTGCACACTTACATAAAACAATCGGCTAGTTTGTACACTGCAATTTGGACTAAATATAATTATGAGTATAAAAATGGAAGGACACAGATCTATGATGTATGAGTTCTCTTTTGCTCTATTATGCTGATATAATATTGACCTAAGTAAAATATAGATATAAGACTATTTGCAATTGCCATTGTAAACATTACAACATCACAACATAATTGGCAGGTGTATTTCAGCCCAAAAGGTGATATTTTAAAATGTCATCTTTTTGGTTGAGTATTAAAACATATCCATGGTATGTTGGTAAATTTACCTTATCTCAAAGGTAGTTGAGTCTTTAGGAGATCTTGGCTGTCAGTGTGGTTTGCCTCCAACAACTACAGGTCACATCACGTAGACAAGCAGTTCCAGCCATGTGCTTTTAGCCCGGCTGCAACAGGTGTCGGCATCCCTGCTCCCACAGAAGAAAAAGAGGAATTCGTTAGTGCCTGTTCCAATGGTCACATCTGCCAAGGCCCACACATAGGCAGAGATGTTGTGTATGTGAGGCTGGAGACCCCCACTAAGCCTCTGGCCACTGAGCAGTCTGTGGCTGCCAATGCAAGGGGCTGACTAGACGGCAGCAAAAAATACCCACGGTGTCAGGGAGGAACATTATACGACTGTGCTTGTCTCTTACCATGTCTCTGCAAAAATGGGTGAAAATAGCTGGGGTTCTCATAAGCCGCAGGCCCTGACACAGTGCTCTAGTGTGAAGCAGTGACTCTTCCCCTCCCTCACAGCACCCCCGTGTCCGTTTGGCAGGGAGACATGCCGAGGATGAGAGGGAAAAGCGCCTCCCCTGGGTGCTGCGTGCTCGCTAACCCACATTTTATTCAGTGTGACACAGAGGAAGACACAGCTCCTGTGCACCACTCAGAGCAGTGCTGTCTGAACTGAGGTAACCCAGTGAGTGAGCAGATAAAGCAGCAGTGGCCTATGGGCTGACTGTGGGCAAAATCTAACTCACATCATTCCCTTCTGATACACATGTGCAACAGAAGTAGTGCACATTCAGTTCAATCAATGTAAGCCAATAGTTTCTCATGTTCAAAAACACTCATTCCCAAAGTGGGGTCTGAGGCCTCCGCCTGAGTTTGAAAGGAAATTGATGTAGAAATTTAGCACTTTAAATCAGTAGTAGGGCAGGGTGATATGTGCAAAAACTTATATCACAATATAAAAGAGTAATGTTGCGATAACAATATATTTGGCGATATCATTTACACCTGACAAAGTACTTCAAAAACACAGCCTTTAGCGTACTGCAAAGTGATTTTATTATTTTTATTCATCTTAATTTACCTGTGGGTCTGCTTCATCTGGAAGATAATTGACATGAAATGTACTGTATTTGCGCGCACCTGCAACTCACCAACTACAGTAAAATGCTCCCTTTACATGAAAACTCTTTTGAGGTTTTCAAAGCATTCCCTCGTCTCTGTGTGAGCTCCTGCCAGTGCCACGGCTCACACAAAGCTATAGTCACATGCAAATTATATCACTCTACCACGGTATTAGAAATTTACAATGGTTTCAAAAATTATACCGGTATAACGATAGTAGTAGTGCTGTAGTTATCGTTGTTAGTTGCTTCATATATCATTTTAAGATGTAAAACATAACAAATTCTTATAAATAATAAATATTATTATTGAGCCCCGCCGAGGGATATTCCCATCAATACGGGGACTTAAACTTTCCGGACTTTGGGAATGGCTGTTATAAAACAATGTCACCTATGACTGCACATTTAACTGCAATTAAAACAAATACAAATGAATTAATCAGAGTTTCATCAATATAGCAATTTAAATGGTCACAAATGATTAATTTAAAAAACTGATGCATCAAGAAAAATCACTATTAGTTATTTTTCAAAATCGCATAGCTAGACACCCGTATTTGACACTGAACATTCACTGTACCAATGGTTTAAATTTAACGTTGAATTAACTGGTTGTACTCAATTTCTGCTGGCAAGACTTGGGTATCAGACAGACTCATTTGTAGGAAGAAAAGTCTACTTTAAGTAAAAATAAATAAATAAAAAGCTACTATATTTTTAAGCCACACCTAGTTAAAGTAGTTTAATTGATTGCACTTCAGTTCTCTTTTTGCTTACTAATACACAGGTTAAACCATAGATAGAGCCATCACAATGAAGGTGGAGTGAGTGGTGGGAAAACATGCAACTGCGTTGGGCCCCAAGTTCAAGGTGGCCCCAATGCCTTAACCAAAGCATTTGTAAAGTTAAACAATGTTTTTCTTAATTCTTACGTTTTAAAAAATGTCTTCTTTGATAGTAAGTTGTGGGTTTGATGTGGGATTTGCACACATTTTTCTTTGGCAACATAAAGTTTTGTGACTCAAAGTAGACTCAACATTTGAGAAATTGTCCCAAAGCGCACCTGTAAATGCTATAGATTTGCTTATATATTTTTGTTTATTTTAAAACATGTTGAATACTAGAACAATTAGGCAAACAAATACTGCCCAGACAATGCATGTATTGATAAACTTTAAGCGCACATACTAAAGGACATACACTTTTGATGAGTTCATGCTGATGTTTTATTCATTGACCTGTACAACATCCGGTTTGACGGTCCGTCTGAGAAATGCTTCCGTAACAGATGCAAGCGAAGCAGAATGGCAACAATGATTGAGGAAAATGGTCCTTCGACACACGTAAGACAACATTTGTGGTTAAAGCAAACACACGCTCATACTTATTCATTATATAGCGTGTGGAAATATTTCGTTTATTTACTGCATTATTGGAGAAATCAATACGAAACTGCTTTAGCAAGTGGCTAACTAGCTGGAAATCATGTCCCATATTTGCATATAACATTTCAATGATGTATGGTTTGAATTATATCAGTCACCTTGGTTTGCTTTGTGATAATTCTTTGTTTTAAATTTGATTTGTTTCCTACCCTATGGTCCTGCAGTCTGAAGCGTCCTCTTCGTCTCTGGCCAGGCAGAAACTTGAAGGACTCCTCAACAAGAACATGAGGATCAGAATGACAGATGGACGGACTCTGGTTGGACTTTTTCTTTGCACAGACCGGGACTGTAATGTCATCTTGGGCTCAGCACAGGAATTCCTAAAATCCTCTGGTAGGTTTACAACATAGCCTACTGTACACATGATTAAACGATCCTGGTTGTATTAGATGGTGATGTTCATGACTGAATCGGCTCTTTTGAACGGCTCTTTGAGGTGAACGGTTCGAACTGGATCTCAATTGTGAAAAGAGCCGGATCTTTTTTTCAGTCATTTTGACATACAGTAGATTGACCCTAAATGGACTTGCTCTAAAAATTATTTGTCAGACAGGTGTAGCCTTTTTTCAGTGACTGTGGCACAAAACTTGATTCACAAACACATTTTTGAAGGAATACAAATTATCTCCATCATTTAACCCTGATTTAGCTCTGGTCTAGTCCAGTTTTTGTCCCATTTTAGGCCTGGTTTAGACCTGTTTTACCCTGTCTAGTCCTAGTTTATCACTACTTTAGCTCAGTTTTAGTCCCGGTTAAGCCCTGGTCTAGTCCTGATGTAGACCTGGTTTTGTCCCGTTATAGCCCAGGTTCAGTCCTGGTTTTCACCTGGTTCAGTCCAGTTTTACCCTTTTGGTTAATTTTTAAAAGAAATGTTCCTGTTAGCCTAATATCTTATCATAATATGACCTCTTTAGCTGGCGCCATTTAAAAAAAAAAACATTATAAAAGGAGCCAGTCTTTTGAACGGCTCTTTGAAATGAACGGATCCCAAAGACTCCGCTCCTTGTAAAGAGCCATAAATCCCTTCACTAGTATCAGACCCTTTCACTGCTTACATCATCAGTGACATCAACTGGAGGCAGAAGTGAGCAAGAGAAATAAGAGCGATTACAAGGGTAAAACTACAACTAAAAAAATGTTGTTGTGTTGTGGTTTAAGGAGCAAGAACAAGAGGAATAACATTTGAGACGATAAAATAAGGTTTTATCTGATATTTCCAACATTTAGCTAGACAAAGGAAATATAGCTTCCCACCTCCAGCTAAGCCCCAAAGGTTTTCAAACAATGAGAGGGTCTATATGGTCTATACTGTCCAATAACCTGGACAGTCCACTTTATATCCACTTTATTTGCTATCTTAAATACAGTAAATACAGCTACTGAAGGTTGAAAGTAAATTATTATAGATCAGCTATGTGTGTGTGCCTTGTTCTGATAGTGTGTTATATAGAATATGAATACTATATTACATATTTGAGCTCAACATAATTTTTTTTTCCTTTTCCTTCTTAGACACATTTTCCCAAGGTGAACCGCGAGTGCTAGGCTTGGCCATGATCCCAGGTCATCATGTAGTTTCTATCGAAGTGGAGGCAGACAGTTTGGAGGACACACAAGGCTTCGGAGTTAACCACTGACACTGCTTTACCTGTTTGGATGACACTCTGGGCAACAGTTAGACCCTGGCAGAGACCAAACAGGATGGACAATGGGACTGTTTCATTTTGCGCAGAACTCGACATTTAAATTTTCCAACAGTGAATACAGTATGTTGTGTATCATGTTAAATTGTTAGTTTACTTTTAATAAATCAGTATTGGTTTGAAACATCAAGAATTAAAAAGCTTTATCTGACAGTTTTTGAAAACATTTTCATTTATTTACTTGACCATTTCCGCCCAGTTAATGGCAAAATATAAAGTTTATTGCCACTGTAACAGCAGAAACCCCAAAAGTAAAACATATACCGTTGTTTTAAATACATAACATTGGATTCACACAGTCAAGCAGTTGATACATAGTTTGTTTGGAGCTGGTAAAATAACTTAAGATTTGATTCTCATTTAACAGGAAGCATATGGGGTTTCAGTATCGTTCCTTTTACATTAAAAATGCATAACTTACATTACATAGTTTGATCCAAGATGTGCTCAATTCAAGCTCAGTACCACTAACCTGAGTGCAGAGATCTATCTGACCTTTACATGAATGAGGCTCTGAGCCACTGGAGTCATACAATCTGTTGAGTAACTCAAAGGCTTTTATAAAGCGTACAGTAACAATTCAAGAATAAAGAATAAATGGAGTGGATGAAACAAAGCAATGGTAAAAATGTTGTAAGATAAGCGCTTGAAACAAATCGCTAATTGTCTTGTTTATAAATAATCATCATTCACATGTTGTAATTCAAAGGAACTCTAACCTAAAAGGGAAGAGTGAAGTTAATAATGGAAGTGTCACCCAATATTTCCAGTAGCTTCATTTTCTGCTGCCCTGGAGAAATTGAGTCAAGGAAACAATTCTGTAAATGTTTCACTTTTTTGGAATACTGTAAACTGGATGCCACTGGTGGCAAACAATCTTTAAGCACAAGGGAGAATAGAATCCCTTAGAAATATGCTTTTAAATGGCACAAACAAAGCAACTGGTAAAGCAGGCATTGGTACATGGCTGCTTTCAAATACAAGACAACTTGATTTTCTTCTACCACAAACCCAGACTAGGTTAACAGTAGCATAAAAAGTCTTATCGCTTTTGTTGCAAGCTGTCTGTGTCTTTGGAAAAAGAACACAATGAGCAAGAGTCTGTAGGAGTCCAAACTTGGTAAAGGCAAGACATACTCCCAATCTTCCAAAAAGTCTGTAAAGTCCATGTCCCTAGTTGTAGTGGAACTTGAAATGGAAGCTGCCACCAGACTCAAATGGATTAAAGTGGAAAGGCCAACCAGGTCCGCCCTGTCCGCCTCCTCCGCCCTGCTGGTTCTCTGGATCAAGGGGATCTTCACCCTGATCAAACTTCTGCCTCATTTCTTGAAAAAATATAAAACAGAACGTCAATTTTCAACAAATCAGGGCTAGCGTGATAAAACGGTAGTATTTAGTCATACCTGGATCTGTAAGGACCTCTTTAGCGGACGCAATATCAATGAACTTCTTTTCCGCTTCCTTCTTCTCAGCTTCTGATTGAAAGTTATCCGGATGCCATTGTTGTGCCAACTTTCTATAGGCTTTAGTAATTTCCTGCTTATTAGCATTCCTAAGAAAATTATCCCATAATCATTTTTTCCTCATTACAAATTATTATAAGAATTATAAGCACCTTTACATTGTGCTTACAATTCAGGAAAAAAAATGTAACATGTTGCTTACCTTCCAACTCCAAGTATTTTATAGTAGTCCCGTTTGCGGGAAAGTTTGAGTAGTTTCTGTGCCTTTTCCAGCCCTTCACGAATTTCATTGCTGTCACTGTCAAACTCCCTTGCCTCTTGATAGTCTTCCACAGCTGAACATGTCAGACAATAAAAAGAAATCACCTTAAAACTGTGACACAAATAGAATCAGAGCCACCTTCGACATTCAAAAAATGCTTACCCTTCTCATACTCTTGATTGAGAATGTAAGCTTCTGCCCGGTCTCTGAGAATATGGGTGTTGCGAGGGTCTCTCTGGTGAGCTTCTGAACACGCGTCAATAGCCTCTAATGCCATTTTTTCCTGGGTATATGAAATTGACCAAAAATTATTATTTTTTTTTTAATAAGGAAAGCTTGAAAAAAGGTATCTACCAATTACCTTAAGTAGGCAGAAACAGATCCTCTCTTTAGCTAGGTTAGTGTAGTGCATTGTATTTGGCTCCGTCTTCATCACAGATTCATATTTGTCAATTGCTTCATGAAACCTAGCAAAGGTATGTTCACATTTAGGCATTTTTAAACAGGGTATTACAAAAGTTTACATTCTTTATTAGATGCTTGTGTGATGTATAAAATAACTTCACTGTGTACAATAGGGAGAACTGACCTCTGCTCTTGAATGAGCTCCTCTGCAGAGTCGAGCTGCTTACTGAGCTTTTTCACCTGCCTGTAGTGGCTCAAACAGTCCTTATCATCCTGGTCCAGCTTTAAGCACTCTCTGATCTGGCTGCACAGCAACATTATGTAAAGTATTGAGTGAGAGCCAGAATAATACCCAAATCTAAATCAGACAATTTGCATGACTTAATTTGTGTATTCAAGGCATACTTCAGAGAGTTGTGATGTTCTCCAAGGCTGTAGTGCAAATGGCTCAGCTTGAGGAAAGCGGCGCGGTTGTCATTGCGGAGCCGTGTGGTAGGGGCCAGGTCCTGGATGGCTTTCTGTGGATCTCCCATGCGGATGTGGCAATCCGCTCGTAATTCACGTGACTCAGGATCCCACGGAGAAATCTAAGAAAACAAAAACGCTTGAATCCCTTTGAAACATGTTCTTATTGCACATTTTTGTTTGCAGCTGTAGATATACTACTGTTTTATGGCGTTCAGTTTGTATGTATGAAGGTGTAAGAATGTATTTTTCTTTTACAGAGTTATATCATTACACTCAAACATAACTAACCCATCATCTCATGAAACCAAAATCAGATGGAACGCACCTCTATGACTCGCTCAAGCAGAAAGACAGTGTTGCTGTAATCGCCCCGATGGTACGCTTCATGTGCATCCTCTAGCAGCTCCTCCAATTCCCTCGTTTTCTTCAGCTGTTCAATAGCTTCTTCGCTTTCTGGATTCCGTTGCAACTGCAAGTGAACAAAAAATACGAAAATAGATTTCTTACTGACACTATATGTCAGCCAGGAAAGCTCTAAAACTGAGTACATAGTAAAATTGTCCTCTCTCACATACAGATCATTATGACCACCATAAAATTAAACTTACCACCATTTCAAAGTCTTCCTTGGCTTCCTGAGTGTCCCCTTGTTTCAGTAGTATAATCCCTCTCTGCAGCCTGGCCTTGGAAAGAGCAGATAAAAAATTAAAACACCAGAAGAGAAGAGACACCACAAGTCTTTATCTTGATATGTACATACTGCTAGAAAGTCAGGCTTGAGCTGAATGGCCCTGGTCAGGTCAGGCAGTGCAGATTTGGATTTCCCCATGGCCAGGAACACTGCTGCCCGTTTGTAATACGTCAAGTAATTTTTAGAATCCCCCTCTGACAAAACACAAAATGGTGTAAATGTGGCTATTAGCATATAAAATCTGACTGGTCAAGTGGGTGTCTGTGAAACCTTACCCACTGCAGAGTGGTAGTGGGACAAGGCTTCAGCCAGCTGACCAGCGGCCAAGAGTTTGCGGCCCATCTCCAAGTGGTGCTCAATCTCGACTTGAGTTGCGCCCAGGACACCTGCATTACAAAAATAGTTTCAATGTACAACAATGTCAACATTGTATGTAGGGCTGTGCTCAATATATCTCATCAGCAATATATCGTTACAGAGTACTTGGCAATACGTGTATCGCATCGAGGCACTTGTATCATGATACGCAAATAATGAAGAAAATGGATTTAATATTCTTGTTTGACCCCATGGATTGTTCAGAACATCACACACACTAACTACTGCAATAGTAGGTTTAACATGCTGAGCATATTCAGCATCTATTTAGTGTACCTATAAGATCATTTTTCATACGTTTCTTTGGAATATGTATTGTATTATGGACACTGTACCAGGATACACCTGTATCGCAATATGTATCGTATTGTGAACCCTGAATCGGGATATGTATCGTATTGTGATACGATACAGCCTAATTGCATGTCTATTTATATATCTTATCTATATTAGTGTTTCCCATTCCCATCTAAATTATTTGTGTGTGCAATAATGTGTTTGCCTTTTTTAATGCAATAGCAAGACCTTATAGAAGCCTAATTAAAATAGATATTGACATGAGTCAAAAGAGTCCAGCCTGGACAACACAACACCAAACACGGTGTGCTATTACTTAGTAATTGACAACAACAAATCATGGGGGGGGGG
>OMNZ01108367.1:8977-20165 GCA_900303255.1 Lesueurigobius sanzi
CATCTCAGAATATGTCTGTGCCATCAGGGAAGAAGAAATCCACTGATGGAATAAATCTGGTCAATAGGGTGACCAGTTCCCCAACACTGAAAAGGAGGACAAAGGGCTAAAAAGGAGGACAGGCTTTCTTTGGGCGGACAGCAGGCTCGAAAACCGGACTGTATGCCCAAAATCCGGACATCTGGCCACCCAACTGGTCATTCAGGATGTTCAGGTAATCAGCTGATCTCATTCTTTGGTTACTGAACAAGCTGTAATTATCCAATTGAAGGCTCTAACCCATTTGCTTAGTTAAATCTAGGTGACTACTTTGTTTTGGTCAGGCAGTGTATAATTGTGGTGAAACAAGGAGTGTAGCCTTTCATACACCGAACAAATTAGCACCGATATAGTGGCAAACCAATCATATGTTGAACAAGTCTAAATAGCTAAGAGTGGATTTCGTGCGGAGCTTAAATCACGTGAATCCACAGTTAACATGTACCAACAGGCTGGGCTTCCCTCGTTTAGCCTTTACATAACACGCTATAGAGGAGGTATAGGCTTTGTGTCGTGAACCAGGAAGTAGCAGGGAGTGCATTACGTCACACCTGGAGAGAGAGTACGGCTGGGTCTGGAAGATCAACACGTCACTGCAGTGCTTTTGCCAAGGAGACCTCAAGACAGTCACCTGAGGATGGAATAAAGATGCATTTAGTTTTGATAAATATGGTTTGAACACAATACTATACTGTACATACAGTAAAAATACAGAGTGATGTCATAGGTCGTAGCATTAGCCTAGTGACTACTCAAAATATGCTATAGATTTGATATTTTAAAATTGAAATAAGCAGGATTCCTGTCAGTTTTCACTTCTTTACATAAATGTCCTCCTATTCTGTTCCAGATCCAAACCACTTTTCTGAATGTATGCAAATTGGCATATATTTAGACCAGGGGTCACCAACCTTTTTTCAGCCGAGGGCTACTTCAAGGGCATTAAGTTGTTTGAGGGCTACCAGTTAAAAAGAAATCCCAAAGACTTAAATGTCCACTGGTTAATAATAGGATATTGACCATATTATATTAAAATATCTTGATTTTTAAACTCATACTGAGTCACAAGAACAGAAATAACGGTATTTTTAAGAATCAGATGCATGAAAATGAGGTGTTTTACACCTTAAAAAAGTATCAATGGCTACTTGGCATGCCCCAAAGGGCACCTGGGTCCCCACGGGCACCACGCTGGTGACCCCTGATTTAGACCGTATTAGATGGTCTCAAAATAGGTTTACAGTTTAAATTGATTTGTTTTTGATTTGATTGATTTGTTTTTGTCTGTACCGACCTTTGAGATGACTTCTGTTATGATATTGGGCGTTACAAAAATAAATTGATTGATTGATTGATTGAAATTCTTCTTTCGTCTTTGTGGATGTCCAAACCATCTCAACCTGGCTGCCAAGACATACTGTAAGTTGTCCTTCGGATGTAGTCATTACTTGATTTTTAACTCTTGTCTCCAGAACTTGGATCAGGATCAGCCAGTCGCTAACCAGCATCCCAGAAGGATTTATTTTATACATTTCAAAGCAAGTTTGAAGAGTCAAATTTGATGACCAACAAGGCAGAAGTTATTATTTTTTATGATTTCACAAATCACATTTATGATCCATTGAAAACCAAACAATTGACACAATTGAAGAAAAAAATCCTAGCTAGAAATATGCTTTGCTTAAAGTTTGCAAAGTGGTGAAGTGACAGCAAATATTTAAGCTTCGGATTATTCAAGTACATTTAACCTTTATACCTAGTTAACTCTGCTACTTTAAGGTGACTGGTTTCCTCACTTTTTCTAAGTTTTCCCAGCTAATGGGGGTTTACAGTGTAGATTTACTTTTTGTTAAAATATCAGTTTGCCAACCGTCCCCAGCAGGTCCCCAACTGGGGCACCTGGGTACACACCCAAACCTCCAGAGGTTTTAGTCTACACTCCAAAGCATTTTCAATTGTTCAATACTATCTAAGCCTGAATCAACAATCAAATTAACAAAAAAAATAACCAAAATAAGAGAAAATGGCTGCCTCTATCGTTTTATTGATCAGCTCTGCATTTGAAACAAGTGCACAAAGAGCTCTCTGTCATTTTTACATGTATAAGTAGCTCATGGGACCTTTCCTGTATGTTTTTCTGACCCGATATTTGCCAATATTCCCGTCACCTTCTCTTATGCCCAGCCCATTATTGGCACAGCCTTTCACATGTCCAACATAACATTACCACATCAGATCCCAGACCGCGCTGATCCCTTAAACCACTTAAAGGTTTCTTTAGGAGCAGCTTTACAGGTCTCTGGGATATTATTAGCCGACTGTACACGCTGCGACATAAGGATGCAGACCGTGTGTATACAGTAAAGGGGAACTTAAACATACAGAGTCCATTTGGAGAGTCAAGTTGCTGCTTCCTCCAAACACAACAATGTCACTGTCGCTTCCGAGACACGAGGTATGGTCCACCCTGAGGGAAAATACAGCATTTTTGTTACTGTGTGAATGTATGGTTTAGAAAGTAAACAAACATTGAACTAGATTTGGCATTTTTCCCTAAATGAACTGAAGTAGTAGACCGGAAAAGCGCTGTGCAAATACAATTCCCTTCCTTGCTAAACAAAAAACATGTCAAAGCAGAGGTTTGAACAACTGGATTATCAGGTTTTATCCACAAAACCCAACCGTGGGCTGTTTTTGTTAAGATTCTTGTCATTTTAGCGCAGAGAACATTTAAATAACTGCATCCTTTGCGTTCTTATGGGGTAATCATTCAATCCTACCATGATCCCCTTCTACACAATGAGTAATTCAGTAGTTAAATCAAGTCTACCTGCAAATAAACAATTGAATTTCTATCATTATTCCTGTCAGACAAATTTGAAATTCAGGATTAACTTAATTCACTGTGGGCATTCAGGTTTTCTCCCAATGTTGGAGGAAACAATACCTGGGTTTGTCTTTATGTTGATGATTCAGTTTGGTCCAGTCTTTTCGGTGCAAGTTGTACTGCCAGGCGTCATCTGCAAGGTTTCCAATCCAACGTTATAGCACCACACTTGTTAATAATAATAATTTTAAGTTAAAAAGGATCAAAACCTACTCAAAGTTGGCCCGTACGTCCCGAAACCCCCATAAACGAATAGTGTCCCGTCAGGCGTGGCCGTCATCGTGTGCATCGTGCGACCGATTGGCGCCAGAGATCCGGAAGTGTCACTGAAAATGAAGATTAGCTTTTACTCTATGGGCTTTCGATAGATTTAATAGATAATCTTTTGTTGTGTGAAACGGGAAAATCTTACAGACAAGTCCACGTCCACGTATCCAGGTCTAAGCAGTGAAGGTCTAATGTAGCACCCTCCTGAAGAAAATCACTTAGTCATATTTTTGAGTTCTATGTTTTAGGAATAATAAAGTTTTCCAGGATTTCAGAAAATGTAATATGCAAACTAGCGACAGAAGTGAATTCCAAATGACACCAAGTTTGATTAAAAGTGAATATACAGCACCAAAACCATAGTCCTGCCTAATAAGCGGACTATGCAGGTGCTTAGACCCCCAGGGCCCCAGGGCCCCCCCCCCAATAGTGCATACATTTCTTCGTCAAATGTCTCCTCAAAATAACTGGTGCAAAAAGAGATCTAGAAGTCAAATTTACTTAAAATTTGTGTATTTAAGTAACTAATTTCAAGAAATTTGCCAGTGGGGTAAGTGCTTTTTACACTTTAAGAAAAGACATGAACAAAATCGTATTTTAAAGTAAATTAATACAGTGCTATGCGATATTTTGAAAATTTATTTCACAGTTAAAAACGTACCCCACCGCCAAGTTTTAAGGTTTTTTTCCCTCAATTCTAGATTTCTATTTACAGTTTAGTCTACATACTTTTAAAAACATTTGTTTTTGCAGGTTCTCAGTCGTACAGGAGTTTTGCATCGTAGGCAAAAATTCTTTAGTCTTCATCTGTACTCTGTAGTACAAAATTACTACAAAAACAAAATTGAACAAGAGTTGGGAAGGCCCCATGACATAATTTTGCTTAGGGCCCCATGAATGCCTGGGCCGGCCGTGACCATAACATTTTATTTTATGCATTTTTCAATACATTTTTGAATTGATCTACGACAGGAGCTACCGGTGGCTCGCCAGCCCATTCCAAGTAGCTTGCCAAAGGATTTTCTACATTTCTACATGCATGACTCTCCAAACATTTAGTTAAAGAATAAAGAGGAAGTCATTTTGTGAAAGGGTGTGATTCCACTTAAGTCGCCTAGTTATTCCAGGTAATTTGGAATAAACAGAACTTCAGTCAAAACAAAGTTAGGCTGTAATCAACCAGCCTCAGACTTTAGTTTTAGCAATATATTTGTCCATTTCATTTCTTTTTGTTTCCGCCCTTATAGCCACTAAGTGTAACCTTTCAACATTCACAGGTGAACCATTTCAGTTCAGGGCACAATGACCCGAGTGTTTTCATGTAAACAAGTGTGTATATGGATCTGGTTAGGCACGACTCACCACGCCACCAGAGATGTAGCCTTTGTTTCCTAAAATAGCAGCAGCGTGGCAGCCTCTCGGGACAGGCGCAGTGCCCTGGACATAGACGGGAAAAACAGGGGATTCAATTTTAATTCTGAACCAGGAATGTTTGGCAGTGAGGCTTAAAAATATCAAGGTTTGTTAAGTTGAGTTTATTCACCCTCGTTTCTGGCTTGCTCCATGTATGAGTTACCGTATCAAAAACATTAACTTCGTTGTTCCAGCCCCAGCACCTGAATAACGTGCCTCCAATTGTCGTCTATGGACAGAAGAAACCATTTTTATTATTGTCCGTTGTGTACTGCGGAACTAACTGATGAATTTACACAGTTAAGGTGGCCACACACTACAAGATTTTAAATCTTTTGAGACAAAAATCTGTGCACACACTTAAGGACAAACATGAGGACTCACAAACACACACATGAGGAGTCCCACGACAGATCATGCCATGAGAGAAAGTTTTTATTGAGCCACTCCTCCTAAGATTCAAAATCTGGCTAAAAATCCTATAGTGTGTGTCCAGCTTTCGTTGCTTTACCCAGGACATCTCCTCAACAATGAAACTTGAAGACGAGCCACTCTGGACGTCCCCCACAGTCTTGCATCCGTAGCCACCAAAGTATATCAACCTAAATAAAAAATCACAATCATTGACTTGATGGATTGATGGGAAGAAATGTATTTATTTGCAATTGTGTTAAGTGTTTTGTTTTCTAGATACACAAGAGCTGCAGTTTGTAACAGTTCAATCCTGGTTTACACTGACTTTAGCCATCATTTAGTCTTTTGGTCTTTTGGTCAGTTTAGCCTCGTTTTAGACCTGATTTAATCAGAATTCAGCCACAATCTAGTGCTGGTAGTTTTTTGGAAGCTACATCTTTTATCATCTTTAAAACATATCAAGCTTTAGGACAAAATGTTCACTTGTTGCAATGAAAACACAACAGCAAGAACATTTACCATTGCCTAGACTTATTTTTAATGTAAATTGGACAAATCCTTCAACTTTTTAGACAATTCATTGAGACATTGACACAATCTGAATAAAACTGACTTTTGTAATAAATTAATTTGATTTGTGATGACCAAATCAGCTGTACTAGAGTGCCACGTGCAATGTGTGGATGAGGATATTACCTGAAATGTACGGCTCATAATCAGTGTATGTTATTGAAGTGCACACCTGTCTCTGTGGACCCAGCAGGAGTGTTTGTTTCGAGGAGAGGGTGTCTTTCCGTTGGTGTTCGTTAGTCTTTTCCACGTGCAGCATTCGCTCCTAAGGTCCAGAGTAAACATCTACATAGGACGGAAGGAGCGATTAGATCAGCTTCGTTAACTCCACAAACCAACAGAGCACAGATGGTGCACTGGGAGGGCACATGGGAGGGCACATGGGAGGGCGCGTTATCTGAGCATGTGCCCTGCCATTCAAATTTAATTCAATTGTTTTCAAAACTTCTTGGGCAAGGGACAAGATTAGCAGCCATTATTTTGATTTATAGATGCATGGCAAAGGGAGATACCACAAGCCATATTATTGAGGATTTTTCTTTCCTTACCAATCAAATTAGGCTACCTTTTCCAAAGGAAGCCATTTCAACCACAGCGCAAAAGTGGCGTTTCGTTCTAACTTTTAACTTCGCACTTAGACAAGCGTTTTTGGGTAAAATCTGCATGCAAATGGAAACGGAAAAGTGTGTGAAATTTCACATTTATGGATGCAGTATACACGCCAGATGCCTGGGTTGCCATGCTCGTCACAGCATTTCTATGTGACGAGAAACCCAGTTTTGCACTTTTCACCCTTTACACGGTGACGCGAGAGTGGAGCCTTTTTAAGATTTCCACACTGGAGGGTGGTTTCACTTATTTGCTTTTTCAACCCCCAAAAACACTGTTACCATCTAAACCAGGAGTAGGGAGCCATATGTGGCTCTTTTGATGACTGCATGTGGCTCTCAGAATCATAGGGGTTACATTTCATAAATAAAAAAACAATCAGTGTAGGCTTGTTTAGGGTTCTCCTGAAGACGACCATGTCCAGCTGTAGATCCAGTGCGTATTATGCTCCAAATAACCATTCTTCTCCACGTGTGCATTGTCCAGTCGTGGTAAAAATATTTTTTACCAACATGTAAAGACAAAGTTGTCCAGAAACAGTCCAAATACCAAAGGCTGCTCTGTGGCCGAAACAAAGTGCACCGTTCACATTGGGGCACATGCATTTTGTTTTGTATTTTGTATTGTGACAGGGGCATATTTTATCATTAAGCAGCTTAGGAAAATTGGAAAGCATTACCAATGTTATACTTTTAAAAAACAGAGACCATAATACTGCCTAATAATAAATATTTATTATTTCATAACTAAATGGTTCCACCCCTAGTAAGAACTATTTTCTATTTGATGTATTGGATAACTCCAGTATAACAATGTTGCAAAAGATTTTTTTAAAAATCTATTCTGAGACAAATTTTGTTGTATTCAGAGTAAAAAAAATATTATCTCACGAAAATAAATGTTAATATAAGTGATTTTTGGCTCTTCTAAAAATGTTCCCGACCCCTGATCTAAACGATATGGACATCCGATCAATTATTTGGCCCTTTTCACCCCCCAAGCGTTATCATGTAAAGAGTTGTAAGATCCAGCTCCAAAGTGGTTGAAAAAGTACCACAAAATTGGTCCGGTGTCTAGACAACACCGATGTTCGGACAAGTTCCTACATCAAAAAAACACAATGGCTCAAGGCACAAACTTGACTTCACCTTTCACATTCCTGTCTTTTTTTTTTTTTTTTGCCATTTCACACACACCCATAGAAACACACTGTTCTTCAATCTGTATCTCAAAACACATGACTCAAGTTACAGCAAGTCCTGACTGTGACAGTGTCATATCAGTGATAGCACGAAAGGAAAACAACACACTATTCAGCGATGGCCCACTTTATAAGAGCACTTGGTCTCATATTGAACAGAAAGAATTCAATATCTTTCAATGTACCATTATTATTTTTGCTATGAAGAGGGTTAAACCATAGCAGTTCCAACTTCTCAGCGGTTTCCTTATACAAACAAATAAAGCATGTCCTCAATGTTGCATTGGCACTGGGTTAGCTGAGGCCTTTCTGTAAGCAGGTTGCATGTTCTTCCCTTTCCTTAGAAGCAGGCCAAAACCTCCAGCTCCTCTTTGTATGAACCTGGCACAAAATGTGGAGGTGGGTCCCCTGTCTGTAACTCACTAAGAGATCCTATAACAAGTTCATTTCTCCTCCGTGAGAATCGTATCTTATCTTACGAAATCCTACAAACATGTATCAGGCCTGTCACTGATTTGATTGCATCCACTGAGGATTAAACACCAGACTCACATCGTTTGTGTAGCCCTCGCCGTCGCAACCGGCAAAGATATACAGCGTCCCGTTCAGGTACGAGCCGCAGAAACCGCTCAGATCCGGTGGCACGTCCCCTGTGAGCTCCCTCTGCTCCCTGTCACAAAATACACAAACAAAAGTCAATGGGATTTTCAGAATAAATTACTTTTTGAACCAAGAGAAGCCACAGTGTGCAAGGAAAGCCAACTGTATTGACAAAAGCCATAAAGGCAAAGATGGAAATGACATCACAGATAATAGGTTTACCATGTGCCACTGTATAAATCGAACTGCCATATCTCGTCACTGGGCAACACTAGATCTTCTCCATCTGCCACCTGTGAAGAGGAAAAAAAACACAAAAAGTCACTAGTAGTAGTCAAAAACAAGTGTATTCTTTAACAGACTTGACTTCGCATTTTACATTTTTTTTGCAATGCCTTGAGGAAGTCTTTCTTGTAGTTGATAAAATGGCTAATGATTAATCAAGAAGCATCTCGCTGGCACAAAAAAGTGAAGCTTTGTTACATGTTAAACCGGACACGTAATACAGCACGTCCTCAAGCAAATAGCCTGGATTTTGGAACACTGAGAATGCGTTCTCCTTAATGATGTTCGTGTCCAGCATCCTCTACTGCCTATAAAAGATCAGAAATCATTTGTGGCATCTGTTTGCATGGTACTTTTCCTTCATACAATTATTTAAGCATTTTTCTCTAATTAATTGTAAACACAAGAAGACTTTGCATGTTATTGTAGTTAGTAAATAATTAAGCCTGGAGAAAAATATGTCCACTCACAACATTTTAGAGCCTCACAGCAAAAGCACTTTGAATTTATGGGAAAACTTTTCAGTCATTACCTGAATTGACCACATTTAAATCAACTACTATCATCTTTTCTCCTCCAATCATTGCTTTAGTGTTTTGAGACAAGGCACACAGGTATGGAACTTCCTGTTTGCTCTTCGTGGGAGGACCTGTCCAGTGTTAGGCGTCCTAATTAGAGCCCAGGGAACTGTTCAGAACTAGGCTCAAAATGTTAAAACTTGCCAAAACTGTACTTTACGCACAACATCAAGACAACTAAGCGAGGTCCATTACGCACGGTTTACAGGCATTGTTTTAGTGGTTCATTTGTATAATGTGGGCATCGTTCTATTGTGTTGTTGTTACCTGATAGCCTCCCCAAACACACAGAACACCGTCCTCGTCTATGAATGCGGTGTGGCTGCTCCTCTCAAGCCGACTCCTGGAGCTCAGCGGCGCGTCGTGGGCTCCATCCATCCCTGTGAGACACGCAACTACGCACACCGTGCCCTGCCTGCCTGCACCCTGTCTGCTCCCTTCGTCGCTCTCAGCTCCACAATGAGTAAAAAATAGGCCAATTAAAATGTTGAGCTAAGAACTGGGAGTGGTGGACGCATGAATGTGGCGCTCCGGGGCAGACAGACTCTAGACACTCTGCTCAAACGCGATGCGTGACACTGGCTTCGGTGTTTTCGTTCAACGTGTTTTACAGGCTCCTCACTCCTCCCATTTGCTTATCCCATGTTGTTATGCATGCTTCTGAAGGCAAACAAGGTTGTGCTTCCGTATTTGACACGCCTCCTCAATGCTCAAAGCCCATACAACAAACAATATAAAAATAGATGAATTTATACAGAGACTTTTGGAGTGGAGTACGCGTAAAGAGGTGCTTATCGGAGATGCTGTAGCTTTTACAGGTGCGATGTAGCAGAGTCACTTGAGCTCTTGCATCATCATTAATCTGATCAGTGACACCTGTGTGAATTCCATCCAAGCATGTCAACAACATACGCACCCAGGAAGTACGCAGTTCGCTGTAGGTCGATTCAGTTCACTTAGGTCGATTTGTTTCCCTTTTTTCACATCTAAATATAAATTTTAAAACGCCATATATAAGTAATTGTGGCCAACAGGGCAGTAGTAGGAGGTTATCTAGCTACTGCCCAAAACACACATTTTAATCTAGATAGCATTAATTTACAGTGATGTAGTTAGACTATATTTGAAGAGTTCATTTGCAAAAACAGATAAGTGCCATTGACAAAAATAAACATCAGCTTGTAATTTCCTCTTTGTGTTGCAGTGATGTTCATGACCAGATCAGTTTTAGTGAATGAGAAACATGAAGTCACTTGTTATTGATGAAATTTATCCAACTTTACTTTTCCTAGTGTCAATTTCAGAGCACAGTGATACGAATCTGTAACTATTTAGCAACAAATTCAAAATGGAGATATCTGTTTTTGCAAACGAACTCTTCATTTACAACAGGCCTCCTCTTAAAGGGCATATTACACGTTACAGATTTTGCTACATCCCCCCCTGGTTTGACATTGTAGTATTTATTTGTTCACCTCCTCAAGGCTACATAGAGGTAAACAATAGCCTAATTGTTCATATCATTCATTATTCATGAGAAATGCGTGAGTCAGAATCCTATGGAACCTTTTCCTGTGCCACCAACTTAAAAATGTAAATAAAAATACCCTTTCCCCAAGTTTTCTTCATTAAATTCAATTGCCACTTCACTGGTGATGTAAAACTAAGATTAATAGGATTAGAACCTGTAAAAAAATCTGATCACTGATTACTAATTACTCTTTTAAAAATGATCTTAGTTACTTTACTGATTATTTTATTTTAAAAGTAACTAAGTTAGATTACAAGTTACTTCATTAGTCACAGCAGCTGCCGACAACACCCCAACACAAATGACTTTGGTTTTGCATTTTACACTAACATCAAAAGTTGTTGGTGAGTCATCCTCAGCTGAAAGGTGGTGTCACAGATGTTGCATCACTCCCTGAGATACAATAATAAAGTAAATATGTATTTTTACTAAGGAAAAGGACAAAATAGTAACTCACAGTGACTTGGATTAAAGTAGCTTTAATCTGATTACTGGTTTGGAAATAATGTGTTTACTCATTACTCAAAAAGGGGTCAAATTAGACTAACTATCCATCCATCTTCTTCAGCTTATCCGTTGCTGGGTCGCGGGGGGCAGCAGTCCAAGCTGCCCATATCACATTGCACCAGTCCCTTATGGCTCCTCCTGCAGGTGGTGGTTCAATGGGAGGACGGCCCCATGACGCTCCTTCATGTAGCCGGCTTTGATGGTCTCATCATAAGGGGCTTCTGAACCGCTCTTGGCCTGACCCGTCACCTAGGACATGTTTGCCCTGGGAGACTATACCAGGAGCA
>OMNZ01108370.1:0-12001 GCA_900303255.1 Lesueurigobius sanzi
AACTTCTCCACAACTTTATCCCTGACCTCTCTGGTGTGCTGTTTGGCCTTCATGATGTTGTTTAGTGACCAATACCCTCTGACCATAGCTCTGAGGCCCTCACAGGACAGCTGTAATTAAACTGAGAGTAGATTACACACAGGTGGCTTCTATTTAATCATTAGGGCACGGTGTGAACATTCAGGAGTCATTAGGATTTTTTTAAAGGCAATTTAATGCACTCAGAAAAAGCTGTATGAATACTTATGCACGCCCCAATTTTCACTTTTCTATTTTTAAAATAATAACAGAATCATGTATCATTTTGCTTTCACTTCACAGTTGTCTGTTACTTGTGTGTGGACTTCCAGTAAAAAAATCAAAATAAAATATTTATGTTTATGGTTGTAAACATGACAAAATGTGCAAAAGTTCAAGGTGTATTAGTACTTTCGAGAGGCACTGTATCTAGGGCTGGGCGCTAATGAAAAAAAAAAAATCACAATTATTTTCCCAATATTGGACAATCTCAATTTAATAAGGAAAAATAAACTATAGTAAACTTAACTATAGTACTGGTGTATATATACTGGTGATATACAGATTGCACAGCCCCATCCTGTTGTATTGCTACATCACTTCAAAACTGCCTGCTAACTAACTAACTAATTTTCTACTACAGAAGCAGGGATGGCACCCCCCCACCACACAGTACGCCAACACCACACCTCTCACATGGCCAGGCACAACATAGAAACACGTGCAGGGATCACACAATAGTCATAGGTTAACAACAAGGTTACACAGTATGCTGAAGTTTACTGAAGTAACAATTGTTAACTGGAAAAGCATCTCTGACCTACCGGTTCCATTGGAGCTCATGTTCCTTAGTGCTCCAATATTTGGGGGAAACTACCAGGTCATTTTTGTATCACCAGCCAGCAGTTATGAAGCTGCATTATTTTTGATTTTGGGGACTGGATCCAACCATGGTGAGCTAGCTTGACAACAAGTGGGAGCCTTTTACTCCAATGCCGCATGTTTTTTCTGTGACTGGATCGGCCAGTTAGCTTGACGATTAAAGCTCACCATGTGATATCTACATCAACCTTGCTTAACATCGTTTCGATTAAAATTCGATCAATTGCCCAGCACTACTCGTGTCTATGCTTTCAATTTCCATACCACTAACATTTCTCAACCTTTCCGCTGAATGAACATTCATATTATTTTGAGGCTGGTGTGACCTTTCTGCTCCAATCTCAAGTGCTTGTTCAGAAAACCACACAAACCCCAATAGCTCCTTTCGGCTGATTAGATAGCATCGAACTAATTGGTGCATTCTCAACCAAACGAGGGACTGGGAGGGGAGTGATAGGCATCAGCCGCATTTAGCAGCGTCTTCCGTCTCCTCTGCATCTTTGAAGTGGAGCTGCAGTGTGTGAGCGGTGTGCGTGGCTCATGTGTGTGCGTGGCTCATGTGTGTGCGTGGCTCATGTGTGTGCGTGGCTCATGTGTGTGCGCGCCCCGTGGCCTGCAGCGGGTCACTTTAGGGATAGAGTTGCGCAGAAGTGGGTCAGCTAGTGCCACTGGGGAGCCTTGCCAAGTCCCTGCTCACCCCAGAGGCAGCCATAGGCCAACACAAATACAGCCAATGTCCTGTGTACTGTTGTTGGCTGTATGCATGATCAAGCAGGGATTATTCAGTGTCATGCAAATTTTGAGTTTATAGTTGAAACAATATACTATTATTTCATGTTCTGGGTTGTGGGATTTTTGGTCGTGTGTGTCTATAATCTTGTAATGTAATGTCATTCTCCTCTTTAAGTGCAGGTTTTAATCCTTATGACTTAGTTAAATGGATAATGTCTGTGGAAAATACTAATCTTAGTTTACTTCTGTAAAGAGGCAAATTAAAGGAACAGGCCACTATTTTCCATACTGATATATGTTCTAACCTGAGCTTAGATGAGCTGATGTATACCTGTCTGGCAGTGCTTAATTTGTAAATCCAGATTTTCAGGAACACTTGTGTACTGGGTGGATTTTATGGGGGAACAGGCCAAAATAATTGCATATTTAAAAGTTGTTGGAGTATTTTATTTCCCAGATCCAATAAAGCTCAAAATTCCGATTTCCCGGAATGCGTTCCCCCAAAAGCCGGATCAAATTAAGCACTGCTGTCTGGTCTTTGTGCGTGCCCTCAGTCACGCACAAAGACCAAATATGTTGTTAGCATTTAGCCTCTCCCAGCGTATTCCTATGGTACCAAACAGGGGTGTTAGAAGTTAGTAATATGTTTCTGTGAGTAGTTACACAAACCAAGTATAGTTACACAAGATAAAACATGTCGATTTTCTAAGCTGATAAAAAGTTGTACTATATTGTAAGGCGTAATATCTTCACTCCTAGTGTGAGAGTGAAGATAGTGCACGGAACGTCGAAGTGCTCCTAAGGTGTTATTACGCCTTAGAATATAGTACCACTTTTTAGCTGCTTAGAAAATCGACAGGTTTAATTTTGTGTAACTATACGTGGATCGTGTAACTACTCACATAATCTTATTTAAATTGGGATAACGTGGAAGAGCTTGGTGGCTTCTAACTTCACCCCCGTTTGGTACCATAGGAATATGCTGGGAGAGGCTAATGCTAACAACATCTTTGGTCTTTTTGCGTGACTGAGGGCACACACAAAGGTAAGAACATCTCAGTATGGAAAACATCTAGAGGGAAATTTGCATCGAATTCCAACTCTGTCCTTGTAGCTCTTGTCTTTACTGTAGGATGCCTTTCATTAAGCCTGTTTGAATAAGGGTTTATTCCTGGGTCAGCCTCAGCTTTTCAACCTAAACATACAGTATATTACTACTGAATGCCAAGGCTCGCCTCTGGGCACATTATAATACTCATATCATATCTCAGATCATATTGTTAAAGCACATGGCATGTTGTTGTGGAAGATAGCACAGCTCATGTCGCAGCAGGTTGATCTTTGTTTGTCACACAGTGTGTTGTAACCTGTCCCCGCTGTGTTTGCTGTACTTTGACTCCTCACATAAAATGAAGCACAGGGGCACGGGGTTACAATGCCTGCAGTATATTTAGCATATAGAGCCTGACTATTGGTATGATTCAGAGTGTCTCTTCTGGATGGCTGCGCTGCCTCTGCCGGCTTAATGATAAGGAAATGGGATTTAGCCCAGTATTCAGCCGAGGTTTATTTCATCTCAGGCTCAACTTGTTTCCTCCTCTGGCGAGAATTAATCATCTATTTCTACCCTGCTCTCATAAACGTCTCTGTCACAGCTGAATGAATGTAAAATGGTGCAAAGTTGAAAGGAAACACACTTTTAGGTTCAATTATGGGGCATAAACTGGCCGCTATATGTTCAACCTTGTGCCAATTAAAGGATGCATTGAGAGACAGAAAAGGCAAGCATGGACACAAATAGTCCCTGAAATAGCTGTTTAGGTTTGCATTACTAAATCATGATGCATTACAGTGAGGCACATATGTTGCCTTTATTAAGTGACCTTGGGTTGGCTGCAATAAGGCGTCTCTAGACTCTGACATTTGGCATAAGCAAGACGATCCCACCGTGACATTAGTATTTCAATGTCATGATCCTTCAAACTAGGCTTAGGTGAGTTTTTATTTGAAACATCTGCCTTTTCGGTGCTGTCATTATATTGAGAGTAAGGGTTTATTTGTTTAATGCAGTTTTAAGCAGAAATACAGACACGTTTCCCCGCTCACTCCTCCTCCTATCAGTCAGTGTATTGTTGAGCTGCTGTGACAACATCTCCATTTCCCCTTGTGGATCAATAAAGTTTGTCAAAGTCTAAATCTATGTCTAAAATGGTCCTTGAGTGGAATGCATTATTTTTGTTTGAGCTTCGGTTTATCTAAAATATCTAACTTTTCTATGTTTATGAATTAAAACAGTAAATATATTTATTTGCTTTGAACACAAAAAAGTAAAGCTGAATCATGATCCGTCATTAGAAGAAAAAAAACAAACTTTATTTTTGTTGCCAGAGAAGGTCGAGGGATGGACTGATATGAACATTTTCTGCCGATATCCGATATTTGCCAATATTAATATCAACATTTAAAATCAATAGCAGGACCCCCTCACATGGGGTAAAGTTCCTAAATTCTGTATTTTCCGGTCTATAAGTCGCACCGGAGTATAAGTCGCACCAGCCAAAAAATGCATAATGAAGAAGGAAAAAAAAAAAAAAACATATATAAGTCGTACTGGACTATAAGTCACATTTTTTGGGGGGAAATTTATTTTACAAGAACAGACATTTCATCTTGAAGGCAAGTTCTAATAATAACAATAGAATAAACAACAGTTTGAAAAGGTGTACGGTAACGTAACACTTTATTATTTTTCAGCTACACGAAGCATAAACAACAAACTGAATATGTCTGGTGTGTTAACGTAACATATTAATGAATATATGGTGAATGGCACTTTATCTGAGCTCGGTTGGTCAAATACTGGTTCTCCTCAGGGCTGTTGTCTGTCGCCCTTGCTCTTTATCTTGTATACAAACATGTGACAGCAGCAAGTATGAGAACAGACATATCCTCATAATAAACATGCCGATGACATGTTTATTATCAGTTTGCTGCAAGACACTGAAACTGAAAAGTTGACGCTATGTGGTCCCCAAAGGGAAAACTAAGCGGTACAGGGTTAGCTTTGTACCTGCAGCAATTGCATTCTTATTTAAGGGGGGGTAGGGTCATATCTACCTCATCAACCCTGTGAGCTTTTCAGACCCCTGTTACTAGGGTATTTTGTTTTTAGTTCTCTGAAGTCTGTAGATCGCGTGCGCCTTGTAGCCTACACTGTTTTTCTTGTTGTGTATTTTTATGTGTTCAGACTTCTGTTTTCCCTTCTGCAAACAAAGTTACCATGGGTACCAATAAAGAAACCTTGAACATTGATATTGCACCTGAGTTTAGGACCAGCCAAACTGAAATGAAGTGCGACTTATACTCCGGAAAATACGGTAATTGTCATTGGATGCCAAAAGATGCTTCAGTTTCAATTGGTTTATGTATTATTTTGTTTAGCGAAGCTGTGTCTAATAATAATAATAATTCTTGCACAAATGCCTTGTGTGACCGCGCTACACAAATAGAAACCGATCTGAATCACAGTGGATCAGTGGTGACTTCCTGTTCGCTGCAGATTGAGCGCCGCCGTAATGTTGTTCCACTATTCTCATTTAGCACACGCTGTAAGCTCCGAGTGGCTTCATTTACTTACAGCACTGTCAAAATGGTGCACGCCGCTCACACACAGATGTGCCGAGATCATCATGAACGCCAAGTGTGGGAGGAAATCCAATCTGTGGCATATCCCCCCACACACTAACAGCTCCTATAAGTCCCTTGGGAAGGCTTTTGCATATTATTGATTCACTATTGGAAACATTTAAGAACATATTGACATATTTGAGACTTTTTCTAAAATAATACCTAAGCTCTCAATGTATTGTAAAATCACTAAAGTCGTCCATCTGACTGAAGTAGTCAAATTCTTTGTAAACTCAGCCTAAAACAAGAAATACATGGGACTAAAAATGAGCATTCTCCTAATTTAGTTCCATTTTAGTTTTGTTTTGGTGCTGATTTAACGATTTTTTTGTTTGTTTTTGTCACAATTTGCTGAAAAATAGGATTCTAGGTGTGTATTCATTTCTCTTCAGTATTTACAGTAGCCTACGTCAGTTAAAACTTCAAGGCACGTTCAAAGCAATGTGGCTTATGCTCTTCAGTACTGACTTGTGTGACTTATTTTTGATCATTCTTGATGTCTGATATTGATTTGTTTTTGTCCATACCGACCTTTGAGATGACTTCTGTTATGATATTGGGCGTTATAAATGATCGATTGATTGATTGATTGACGATGTAAAATTGAATTGTGATGTGACCTTGTGACGATCTGCCAATTTGCGAAGGTCGTTTCATTGTGATTCAGAGCTTCTGTTTAGTGCAGATCTTCCTCAAACACGGACACCTGCTATCTACTTTTCCCCAGTCACTCACTCCTCCTATCAGCCTCTGTCATGCTGAGAGAGAATGACTGATATTTAACCAATCGCAGTGGGATCGTGATCAGATTGCCAAGTGTGTATGTTATAAGAATCGTCTTGAATTGGGACCTATAGGCCAATGGTTTTCAACTGGTATGGCATTGGGAGTGGGACCCACCACCACCACCCATGACGATCCACGACCCAAATATACTGTATTTTTCCCACTAAAGAAATAATTATTGCTGAATTAACATTAAATACGTCTAAAAGGCTGGAATGAAAAAACAAACCGATAACATTTATTACATGTATTGTTTCTAAGCTGTTTAAGGAGATAAATATTGAAAGAAAGATTTTCTGGGAAGGCACACAACCAACCTACTGTAAATGGTTCGGCAACCCACTTTTGGATCCCCATCCATGTTGAGAACCACCGCTATAGACGTTCTGCTAAACCACTAATCCTGAAGATTGCTTGTTTTACATGTGCATCCAATCAAAAAAACTTCATTTCACAATAGGTACAGATAACATCTCCTATAACTATTGTCTTACACATGTAATTATTGTTTAGTTCATTAGTGTATCGTCTCAAATCTGAATCTGAGACAGCTAGCAAATACTCTAGGCCAGTGTTTCCCAACCAGGGGTACGGGGACCCCTGGGGGTGCGCAAGAGGTTTGCAGGGGGTACTTGGACTAATTTCAGATAAAAAATAACATGGGAACAAATTGTATTTTTGATTATTATGGTCAAAGAAAGGGCATTTTAAAACAATTAGCTGTAAAGAGTGGGATTTTGCGAGTATTTATCTGTCTTTTACCTGATAAATTGGAGTTTATGTCATTCACTTTCTAACTAATCCACAAAACCATCGAAGCAGGGGGTACTCGGAGCATAAATGAAAGGCCCAAGGGGTACGTGAGACAAAAAAGGTTGGGAACCACTGCTCTAGGCAATAATTTAAATTTGAGTCTATGGTCAAGTTATGGCGTGGGAAAGCGTCTTGGTTTTACTTGAGTGTCCATCTCAGAAATCTGCTCAGAGCTCTGTTTTTTATCCACAGCGCTGCCCTAGAACCGCTGATGATTCCTCCTTTGTGCAATCGCTATTCTTTTCTTTGCACGGCTGGAGCCTTTCTGACCTGCACATTTGACAGTCACAGCTTGTTCCTAGAGAAAAAAGCTGCTGCGCATTTTCTCAGATTAGACTGCTATCACCGAGCTCAGTCCGAGGCCAGATTGTTTTTTGGGTGAGCAAACGGTTACGTTCATGTGACATCACACAAAACCTTTCTATTAACCTCCGCCTTCCTTCTCTCTGTCAGGTTTGTGAACCTAATGACTAACAAACTATGATCATATGGATATTTCTTTCAGAGCACATGCAGAGAATCAACATTTTTGAGCAATATCAAATACACAATTGGCTTGCTGTACAATATGACTGCGCTAGTTCCTCTGACCTGAAATTGTGAGATTTTCTAAAGTTTACGTGGTGAACAGTGAGTTTATGGTAGATGATCACTTACTGTATTAATAACTTGATGTAGATACTTAGAAAAGTTCTAAGCTAAAGGCTAACATGCAATAAAAAATGAAATTATAGTAAATAACTTCACATTTGTGGCACTATTTTAAATGTTCGAACCTCTAACCTTTCTAAACACAGACGTCTCCTTCACTGGACTATGTACCTCCTACATCAAGTTATTAACAAACAGTAAACGATCATCTACCAGGAACTCACTGTCCACCACGGAAACTTGAGAAAATATGATTGATCCAATGGGTTTAAGAGAATCTTAAACCCATTGAAATGGACAGGAAGTACTGGCCCTCACAATTTCAGTTCAGCTTCCTGGTGGATGAAGCTGCCCTTCAGTCAGTTGGAGAAAGTTTCTGATGGAGCTTCCGCAGTCTGAGTGACAAGTGGGCATAGTATCTCCGTCTGAGATGACCCTGCCCGCTTTGCTGCAGGAGCCACTTGAATGGCCCCTGTTCAGATCATGGTGGGTCAACAACACAAAAACAGTCCACAGAGAAGAGCGTAGTTCAGCTTGGATCCAAAGAGTGTGATGGAGCTACAGTTGGGACATGATGTCATGAAGGCAATCTATTTGAGACTTTCTGTCTTAGAAGTTGGAAGGTAACAGCTTGTTTCTAGTGAAAAAAGTTTCCGTAGGCCATCTTTCACAGATTAGGCCGCTGTCATCACGCTCAGTGCGAGGCCGGTGCAGGCTTTGGGTGAGCAATTGTTAAGAGTTGCCCACCTGAACATGCATCTGTCAGTGCTCTGCTCATTGCCTCTGGCTTTTCCACATCTTTCCAACCTGGCTCGAAAGGCGTCGGAGTTTCCCTGTTTTCAGCACATGACAAATCGCCTCTTCGTGTTGGATAAATCTCCCCTGTCAGGCCAGGTCTGGAGTTTGTGCAGTCCGTAGCTTTTGTAGATGATTTTGTTGCACTCTCTAAGCTTCAGCCGTTCTTATCAGCAAAACACTTTCTTCTGTTTCCAACCGTGGAATCAAGTGCGCTACTCCCACCACCTCCAGTTCCTGAATGTCAGCATGTTCACTTACTGCTCGAATAATCATAAGCAGAAAAAATATACTTCGGTTTAAGTGGAAGCAGAGCTGCACGCAAAGAGGAGAGTGACACAGAATGAACAATGGACTGTGTAGTTCAGGGGTAAATGCTGTCTCTCCAAAAACTGCTTGTTTCTCCTCCTGTTTTGGACACATACATCTCTCAACTAAATCTTAAAACACATATTAGGGCTGCATGATTTTGAAAAAAATAATATCTAATTGAGATTTTTGTTTTAATAAATATTCAGTTTAGTTTCAGAAATATGAATTAAACTAATTTAAGAATATATGCATTTCAGAATAGGAATGTACACATTTTAGAGAACTAGAGGTTACTTCTTGCAACAATGAAAGCTTATTAGGCTGACTTTGATCCTCTTCCTTACTCTTAATCACTAAATCCTATTTTTCTGTTCGTCTGTGACCTGAACTTGCCAATGCTGTATTCTTAGCTTGAGTGAAATCCAATAGCATTATCCGTCCGCACTTGTTGCGTGTCCGACCCGCTGTTAGCTTAGCGTAGCTCTGACTCAATGCATCTCAAGCACCATGTAGTAATAATATAGACCGCAGCAGTCTGGCAGCACTGCGTAACATTATCCTCAGCTAAGCGCCCACGCTTCTCCACTTTATGTTGTCCAGTGTCCGTATGTCTATATTAGCTTGTTGCTCTCAACGCGACCCGAAAGAAACGGTTTCCATGGCGACTGTCAGTAGCACCTATGGCCAAACAAGGAAGACAGATACCACAAATTAGTCTGGCTCAGAGAGAAATAATTGTACCAAGTGCATTCGCCGCGATGATTAGAGACTTCAAGCTGGTTCACAGTATGGCAGCTTTCTGAATTGGTTTAAAGATGGTAATTAAATGAAAATGTCAAACTTTAATATCATCTTTTGGGGACACTTTCTTCTTTGCAGCTGTAGAAAACACTTGAAATTGTGTGTCACAGTAATAAAGACACAGCTTAATATAAAAAGCTGAGTGAGGATCAGCAGAGATTTACAGATCTACAATTCAATAAGCTTTCATCCAAAAACTAACTTTGCGCATGACTCAGACACTAGCACTGTGGATTTTACAGTGGCTTTATATACGTTTCCTTTCACCTGAAGTTGTTTTAGCCCTGTTTTGCTCGAGCGAAATGCATTCAAATCAAAAGTGCCATTTGAGTAGTCACAACTACTAAATCTCAAAGGCTGCAATTAGGTAATGTTTGTTCAGGGCACAATATATCGCAAAAAGTATTGTATCGTAATGTCAGGTGATGCAATATCTGTATTGCAAGAAGCCACAATATATCGCAAAATCACTGGAGTGTTCCATCTGACTGAGATTGACACATTTTTCTTGCTAACAAAGCCTAAAACAAAAAACGCACGGCAATAAATGTGCAAAAGTCCAGTTTTAGTTTTGAAGGAGACATGTCATGCTATATTGACTTTTTTGGGCTTTTACCAATGTTATAACTAGGGCTGTGTACCTTTGAGAACCTGACGATACGATACATACCTCGATACACAGGTCACAATAAGATACATACCTCGAGACACAGGTCACGATACGATACGGACCTCGACACAGAACCTTCTCAATACAATTTGACACTGTTCGATACGATTCAATAACAAAACATGGACCTAATGCTCATTAGTTAATCGTGAACATTTCCACTTACTCAAAAAACTGAACTCAGTGTATTATCTTTAATTTATTGAAGAATAAAGAACATAAAGTACATTTTGGTTAAATGCTTGCAACATGAAGTGTTCAGAATAATTGGTTGGACACAGTGTAACTGATCTCAAGGTTCACAATACAACATTTTCCCGTGATTTTTTCCGCAGTCGTGCTGCCGCCTAACAGCTGGGGGGAAGAGCCACGATATTGATACTGTATTAAAGTAAATTATACTGATATTTTGAGCACACCCCTAGTTAACCTCATCAAAAACAGACCTAGAGCAGTATTTCACTTCATTCACACAGATAAGAATTAATCCTGTTTGCGTCGGTCTGTTCATGTTGACTTCTGCAACGCTGCTTTATACTTCTTGGAACAATTACATCAAACCCCCAAACTGTCCTGCACATTTTTAAAGCCAAGGAATCCGCAGTCAATCAATAATCCAATATTGGATCAGTTCTGAGCCGTTCTGTCTCATAGGGTGGACACAGCAACTCTTTAAATCAAAGCAAATTGTTTATTTTTTACCATCTGACTCTCACTATTGGCTGTAGGGGGTGATCCGGGCCAAATCCTCATCAGCCCTGGCACTACTATGTACTACTACTACTACATTGTGTCATCTTCACAGAGGCATTATTTTAATTCATAAAATGTAAAATATCAATGCACTGACACCCTAATGAAAGATTTTAAGCCTGTTTTAAAAGATTTACATGCCACTTTGATTTTGCTAATTTACTTTCGCTTTACCCTCGATTTGGTCTTGATTTAATGTTTTTTCGAGTCTTGTTTGATGCAATTTGCCTAAAAAAAACTAATGATGATTTTGTTTAAATTGAATGGAACATGGTGTGTTCCACAGTATCGCTAGCTCAATATTGCACACCTGTAACGCATATCGCAAGTTTTTTTTTCCAATATTATGAAGCCCTATTTACCCCTATGAAGGGCATCAAATAAAAATAAAGAAAAAAATAGAGTCAAATAGAAATAAGAAATGCATGTCTTATCCAAATTTGAAAACGAGTGGGAAGAAGGATAACTTATTAAATCCCACCCCTGTAAGTGTAATATATCGATTTAAATGTCTAGAGCCGATAGTGGAGCCATGATGAATGTAAACGCCACAGCCAACAGCATAACGGCCCCAGCAGAGCCCAAATGCAACAGGCCAGCAACATAACAACACACCAGAGCTGCACCAAAGTCCAGAACCAGTGACACCAGAACCTCGCCAGATGATGACAGGTCACCACATTCACTCTGTTACATTAATTTAAAGAAATGAACATTTGCCAAATTGGTCTTATAAACCTGCTACTTGATAAACAATGTTGTTATTATTATTTCCAAAACTTTCATTTTGGCATTTTGTTTTTGTTTTGCAGTTATTTTCAGCATTGTTAAAAGTATAGAAGTAAGATTTGCTCTTTTCAGACAGATTTGCAGCATTTGGTTCTGGTTATTGTGGTAACATATCACAGCACCGGCACGTCACCGCGCCACTGTCCCGCCACACCCAGGACCAACCACAGCCACCGCACCACTGTCCCGCCACACCCAGGACCAACCACAGCCACCGCGCCACTGTCCCGCCACACCCAGGACCAACCACAGCCACCGCGCCACTGTCCCGCCACACCCAGGACCAACCACAGCCACCGCGCCACTGTCCCG
>OMNZ01108376.1:0-10232 GCA_900303255.1 Lesueurigobius sanzi
TTTTGCAGAAGAGCGGCCAAGAATAAGCAAATTACTGAAGAGCAGGCCATAAACAATCTCAAAGCAGTCATAAAAGGTCTGAGCACCACATTCTTGCAAAACGTATTAGTCCAGCACTGTATTTGTTTATACCATCAATTAACAAAGAGGGAATTTAAGAGACAGAGACGGTATTACCACAATATTAAAAGTCTAATTATATACGACAACAGCTTTTGTCCTCATGGTGAACATGTCCAAGGGATATTTCAGGCGAGACAAGTTTATTTGTAGAGCTCAACTCGCACACAAGGCAATTCAAAGTGCCTCACAGTTACATAGAATAACAAGAATCAATCAATGTATTAATTTAGATCGCTGTGTCATCAAGATTATTTCATTTTTTATTTTTAGCGAAAGTTTGTGAAGCTTTTTGTTGATTTCTTGACTTTGAAGATATACTCGATAGTGCACTTTTGAAACAACAATTTTGATTTATTACAACATCTTGTAGACCAGGGGTAGGCAACGTCAGGCCCGGGGGCAAAATCTGGCCCCCTAGCATAGAACCTCTGCCCCCCAAGACAATTTTGGGAAATATTTCTACAAAATCAGCAACCAAATACCTGCTAAAGTACTTTATAATGCAGAAAATAATTTCCAGGATAGACATCTCAGTAGTAATTTGTGATGTATATTTTTAGCATTTGGAGAACGTCATGCTTTATTTTGGGCAACAAATGGGAGGTTTGGTCCTTGATGCTTTGACAATCCCTGTTGTAGACAATATATTGCCCACCTCTAGACTTTAGGCTTTTCTCATATCTTCTGCACCATTCCAGATTTTAGCTGCATAAAACTGAAACACAACCTCACTATGTGTAGTCCTGACTCTGGGCACCAGCAGGAGACCAGTCCCCGAGGTTCTCAGAGCCCCAGGTGGTCCTAACATGTCAGAGATGGACATGTTACTTTTTACTACAGCGCATTTTGTCAATCAAAGATGTACTGCCCTAGTCTATAACGTTGCCCGACTGAAAGCTGAAACACCAATTCATTAACAGTTTCTAGACTTTTTAAAGAATCAAATACAGCATATAAAACATAAATAATAGCGAAAGCACTGACGCTACATGAGGATTGCCAATTAGAATAACCACAGAGACTTTGTGTTATGGCTGAATGGGTGCACTGTGCCAGCTGCTTTGGACTCATCGCACTGGCACAGGCAGCGTGTTACATCCGTGTATCAATGGCTTTAAACTCCACCCGTAATAGCACAAAACAAAATCATTATGGAGAGTATGAATTCAGTTACAAAGTCTTCGCAAATGTCCAGTACGAGTTGCGTTCACAGTTGTCAAGCGTGTAGCGTTTAAATCCATGTGGTGCAACCGAGAAAAACGTTTTACAGACTTTACCGACCCTTGTAAAGAAGCCACAGGCTGCACAGAAAGATCCCCGCGTTGTGGCTGTGTCCACTCGAGGGCCAGTGAAAGTTACAGAGAGAGGAAGTGCCTTCTGCATGTGAAATCCAACAGCCCTAGCTCACTGGGTCACTTCCTCCATCCCCTTTCCAAGTTTCTACACAAATAACACCCTCAGTGCCATATTATTACTACAGCTTCTGCAAATGTACTTAAAAATATGTTGTTATGATAAAGGTCAAATGATGCATGTCATCACAGTAAAAGTAGATCATTTTCCAAGTCAATATTATTGGGCTACACAATATTAACATTAATCATATAAGGCTGGAAAGATATTGTTAGTATAAGTCGTTCTTTTGGTTGTGCTGCACATTTAGGCCTTTGTCCCCCTGTTCCACCAATTTACAAAGTCCCTTCTTTACGATAATCTTCGGAATTTAAAATAATTTGTTGGGGCCTACTGCTATCCCTGTGTAGAAAACAATGGAGGCAGCCCACGTGACTTTCCCCATAGCATTCAGCGCGGGCTAATGAAGCCAATTCATGCTAGCATTTGGAGCTACGCTGTGTTTTTGGAAACAATTCCATATTAAGGTTTGTGCAAGTTAGCTTCTCTTTCATAGTTGAAAATATTAAAAGACAGAGAGCAGGGCGGTGTAGTGCGTGGTAAGACAAGCACTTGAGGGCCATATCAACAACACTATTTCCAATAATGGGTTAAAGAGGGGCCAAAAAGTTTACATATAAGTCAATGGGCACTTCTGGCTTCTGGAAACAGCCCCGTATGAGAATATGGCTTCAACGAGAGCTAGCCAATTATATCTCCATCATTAATTCATACACTCTATGGTCACATCTCAATTAGAAACATGAATTATGTTTTATTGTAGTAGATAATGTATAAAGCAGCATAGGTATTGAAAACTACAGTTTAGGCAGCTGTATCATAAGTTATCAAGTATAATTTAAGTTAAAAAAAAAATAAAAAAGGAGGGTATGCAGCCCTAGCCACGAAAGCATCTGGAATGTTCTCTGGGTAACCAAAATACAGTTTAAGCAAGAACAAAAATAGTAATTCTTAAAGGGACTCTACGGAAGTTAAAAAATTTACGGAATTTTTAAAAAATAATATATTTTCCAGCCCCTACATGCTCCAGCAATGTCCCGCGCTGTACTGTGAGCCCACACCTATCCCACTCAATTGCCGCTATAAGCCTGCACCGTCACTCTAAAGTTGCGTGTTCGGGCCGAGGCAGCAGTCATGCACCAGCTTAACATGGAGACTGCAGTTACGCAGACGGCCAGAGGTGGCAGTCACGAGTATGAAAATGATCAGACTCCGTTGAGTCCCTTTGAGCGAGGGGAGGAGGAAGTGACGAGGCGTTGTTACTGCCTGCACTGTGGATGGAGGTACTGGAGAAACACAGGGAGGAGGGTGACAGGAGCTCACAGAGTTTGGGCTTCCTGTCTTGGCACACCCTGCTCTACCCATTTCCTGCTGCCCAGCTACACCCCCCCCCCTCTCCCTCCCTCCCTAACCTCTGCTGAAAATGTGCTCAGTCAACCCAGACAGAGCCTCAGACAGCCACAGGGTCCAACGTTGGCCCACTCAGGTTTCCTGCTGGAGTCTTCCAGGTGTCTAGGCTCAGACTACACTCTGCCTCGGCATACTATGTGAAAACAAAGCAAAAGAGTACAACTATACATGCGGTTTATGCCATGCTGAACACCGAACACTATTTACCATTACCAATTCAATTCAACAATGATATATGAATGTTATTCCGCATTTTCCCCAATTGGAAAATACACATGAACGTTCGCACAACTGGGGTCAAAACAAGCTTCCTGACTTCCACACAAGACACAGAAATCAGCTGATTTTAATCTGATTTATCGTTAAATATAAGCTTTTTGGGTTATACACTGTTACTTTCACGCGTTTACTATGAGCTGTCGTCCTGAGAGTGACATATGTGCAAGAGAAATGCCCGACGTTATGCTAGTAAAACAAAAATGTATGTAAATAAAAAAAATAAATGTATTGGCGGCATGATGAATAATGTCTATGGTGCTTTGAGAAACTTGGTAATCAGGCTTGAAAAGTGCAATACAAGTGTAAGCCATTATTATTATTATTAGTATGTGATATTTTAGAAAACAAACAAACCAAAGTTTAGCTTTTGAGACACTAACACCAAATTTGAATGGTTTGGTTTGCTCTGTTAAACATTGATTATTAATGATAAAAGAAAAGAAGAATCCACACCTTCCGACAAAAGCACATGAACACAAAACAACTGGGAACAAAGGTCTTGCATCTGGGGAAAACGAGTTCCCCAGTTCACATGAACATAGCAGTATTGCACTCATTGCTGCAAGTTGCAACAGATGATTAAACCAACATAGAAACCAATACCTCATTCTAAATATTCGAAACACATCTTCATTACAGTCTTAAGCCTGGTTCACATGGCAAAATTTTAAAATTGTTGGACGATTTTCCAAACCTGAGAGAGCCCACACATGGTGATACAAAATGGTGGCTGTAACACTTTTGGTCGTACAGTGTGTGGTGTTCAGCCACACGGCAAAATCAACACATCACACACACGGAACAGATTTCACTCACGAACATTCCCAGGTCAACGGGAAATCTCACAAAACCTCCCGAGATCAAACGTGACTTCAGAGTAAACAAACATGGTGGACGAAGAAGATGCAGCGGCGATAGTTTATAGTTTGTAGGAAAAAAAGAATATAAAAAGAAAAGGTGTTGGTCAAAGGAGTGGAGCCAGCACGTGCATGGACTGTACTTGCTACATTGTGACATGGAGGCGAGTTGTTTTCTCACATAGAAATGTCGTTACGTACTAAACGGATTTATTACCATTGAAGTAAATGTTCATTAATTTCAGAATTTGACTTTTAGACCCAATGTTTATGTTGTTATAAGATGTGTCTGTGTTCTGATTGGCTGTATACGCCACAGTCAACAGGCCGCGTGCTCGAGCTAATTATCCTGCCATGTGAACATAATATGATGTTGGTTAAATAATGCTACATTATTGATCAAAAATGCCTTATTCAAAGTATTTTGGCTTTTGATCTGTGTTGCCTGTATCCCGTTAAGTGTGTGAATTATTTTTGATCATTATTGATGTCTGATATTGATTTGTTTTTGTCTGTACCGACCTTTGAGATGACTTCTGTTATGATATTGGGCGTTACAAAAATAAATTGATTGATTGATTGATTGATTAAGACCATCCCCATCAAAACAAACTCTGCTCCCTTTTCTTCATGTGAGCGGATGTAGCAAGTTAGCAACTGTTTGACAAGGAGCCGCAGTGTCATGTTTTGTAGCGTTGTGGCAGTGAAGCTCCTTTGGATGTTTTCGCCAGTCACTGCTCTGTGAAGAAGATGTGAGCTGTGCCAGATTACGTAGCGCTGTGGGAGGAGCTGGTGGAGATGGACGAGCAAAGTATGAAAAATATGAGGCAGGCATCACAGCACTTCAAACTAAGAACTCAAACGTAAGTGAATGACTGAAAACTTAAAAACAAAAAAAAACATCTATAATTTTGGGGACCGTCAATAACGATGATGAAACTTGAATGAATTTTTGCAAACCATCAGAAATATGCAAAAATGTCCTTATTTTGTCACTTAAAACTGAAATGGTCTTGAATGAACAGTGACCACAAAATCTTTTTTTCCTCAAAATCAAGCATGTTATATTCTTCTTTTTTTTAACATTAAAAGTTGCATTGTGGAACTAGATTTGCGGAAAGAAACACCATGTCATTAGTCCATATTTGACCATTTAGTGACCCAGTGGCTCTATGGGTCGTAAGAATGGTACCACTACCTTCACTTGTATCACTGCGGCCTCGCTGACAAGATGGTTCAATCAGCAGACAAACCCTACCAGAAAACACCAAAGAAAATTGATCCTGAAGCATCATAAAGGGTGCTGTGATGAAAAGCAAAGGCGCGACCTAACCACCCATACAGCCACTGGGTCAGAGCATAAATAGTTTCACACAATGCACATTTAAGATAAAGCCTACTATTGTTTAACCACCCATACAGCCACTGGGTCAGTGCATAAATAGTTCCACAATGCACATTTAAGATAAAGCCTACTATTGTTTATGATATTGTAAATTTGTAGCCTGGCTAACCAGACCCACTACTTCCGGTTTGCATGAAAGAAGTGGGTCTGGTTAGCCAGCCTAGTAAACTTACACATGTTCCAAACAGCAGTTTCAATATTATCTTTGTAGACGATATTGCACACCTCTACTTGATGAAGTTTTTGATGAAGTAACAACACTGCGCAGTGGTAGAAGTGTTGGTACTAAAAAGACAATTAGTATAATATCCCCCTTTAAAAACAATTCCATGCCATAATGTCCAACTGATAAATGGTCGCAATTTAGCACTTTACCACCTCTAATAACTATCAATAACTGCTCCCACCTTTACACACACCGTCCTCTGCCACCCCATAAATACATCCCCTCTCCATTTAGTCCAAAATATTGTCCACCACTGTTACTTTCACATAACGTCAGTCGGGTTTGACTTAAATCGAATGGAAAGCGCATTGAATCAAAACATTTTTCCAAGGCATGCTCCACCCATTTCAGAAGGTCACGGCAACACAGAGCCTGCAGTGTTGCTTGTCTGGGGACTCTTTCTCGTTCTGGCTGGGACAGGGACATCCGCTCCCATTGAACAGTCACTCCACACCTCCAGGACCAGAGGAAAGTACCAGGAGATTGGATTTTTTTTCTTTTTCAGGGCAGACAGTTTTCCATGTTACGCACGAGTTGAACGGGGACACTGGAGGTGACTGTGATCCTACATTAGGCAGGGTCAAAGGAAGCCAAGTGCTCAATCATGAAATCATAAATGTCAAAGAAGTATGGCGGTAATAGCGTGGGAAATATGAAGTCTATAAGATAATATGCAAAAGTTTGTTTGCAAGATATGCAATTTTACAAGATCGAATGTACAGCATCTTCACTTCAAAGTCATGAACCCAACGAAAAGTTGCAAAAACTGGTGGTAAGGAGTAACTAAAATAAACTTGATGTGTGATCTCTCAAAAAAGTGTTTTTTCCCAGCACTATTGCAGTTCATTCAAGAGCGCTAAGCAAGTTAATCTGATCAAACATTCTTTTTTGAGATCTTTGAGAAGAAGGTTTGCTAAGGAGAACCACGTCTTCTTTGGTTTGGAATCCAGCAGCTACGTAATGTCTGATCACTTGTTGGCCTATAGTTTCCCAATGTTCTAATTTTCTAAGTGTCTAACCTGTATGCTGAGGGTCTAAAACCAACAAAGACAGCAAACATTACTCTATTACCAAGGAATGATGGAATGGACCCGACTATCTGCATAACATGATGTCATATCGCCAGCCTCATACCATGAACCAAGCTATTGCCAAGCGAATTGAGATTGTTGTTTCAATCTACTTTACATTTTGTCCTAAACCAATCATAAGGCTTATTTGAACCAAGCAAACACCTTCTGTCTGAATAATCTTTGTGAAGGTACGGAAGAGCTTTTCCCCCCAAATCCTTAAAGTGACTTGGGCTGGTGTTTCTCAAACTGTGGGAGGGGCATCATTGGTGGACTAAAGAGACAACTTTCTGTATGCCTGTTGTCTTTTGGCACAGTCCTTGCTATTTAGAACTACTTTATTCATGATTTAGTCCTACTTAAGAGCCGGTTCTGCTCTCGTTTAAACCTGTTAAAGGGCTTTTCCACTGGCAATTCAAGCAGAACCAAGAGCCGAGTCTACCCATGTAGTCTAGTGTTTCCACGTGGCAGGTTTCAGGACCGTCTTCAACCCTAGGCCAAAGCGAGCTGAACAGATACTAGCATGACAGGAACAGAGACAGATGACAGCCCTCGCACAAACGGGTATTTCCTATGAGATTATAATTTTACATTATACTGTGGTTGTTAAAGGTGATTTAGCCGATCAACGGAAACTGTTAGTGCTAATGTACCTGCTGCTAGCAGAACATTAGCATAAAGCTTTTTTATTTCCTCTAGTTTTTGTCTTAGAGCTTCAATATAATTTAGTTAAGTCCACCAAAAGGCAGTATTTATCCACTGTGTTCTCATCGTGTTCCACAGACTGGGATGTCACTTTCAGTATTGTGTTGCATTGTTGCGCGCCACAGAGGAGCCCTTAGAAAAGTAGTCTGTGGTAAAGCTAGACTTACAGAGTAGGGTAAATACAGGTGAATCTGTTTACTGCGCCCTGGACCGTGTAGGCTTACCTAGTCAGATGTAGTGGTACAAACATTTTCTTAGGTGGTACCTTGAGTGAAAAGTTTGACAAACAATGACAAGTGTTGGCAAATAATGCTGTGAGGCTAAATATTCTTTATTTGTCAGATAAAAAATATGCACAGTGGAAAATGAAAAAATATCACCAAGCACTGTCCTGAGATTTGTTACTCACGTACTTTCAGCATCATCCTTTCTAAATGGACTCCTCAGCTCCATATCTGATATCAGAGCACTGAGTGATGAGCCCACTGGGATAATCATGTCTCTGAAGAGCCCATTAAAAAGCACGCAAACAGAGCTGAGCATGGGAGGCAGGGCTCGACATAACATTTTTCGCTCACTGGTTACTGTAGCTAGTCTTTTTCAAATGTTACAAGTGACAACTAGTAACAATATAATTATGTTTTGTTTATATTCAGGAATGCCTATGGTTTTAAGCTCAGAGCATGGTGCCAGTGCCAGTGACGGTTGGGCCAGGGGTGCAGGAGGGCAGCAGCTGGCTTAGGAAGCACCAGACGCACACATATGTCGAGGGAAGGGCTCCGGCGTAATTAAACTCCCTGAACTCCACCCACACGCAGCACTTTTACTGCTTCCTAATACAGCCCTCACAGCCTGGTGCGAACTTCACTCAGCCCAGTTCCTGCAACACTGGTGATGTCATGGACACTGGGCATAAAGGGACATCTGTGCTCTTAAAACCACTTAAGTTGCTTCACTAACCTGAGTAGACTATTCAAATTGCTCTACACTCAAGGTTTTACAGTGGCTATGTTTACATGGTCAGAGAATTCAGATAAAGTGGAGTAATTGGATAACTTAAATTATTTTCTGTCATTTTTTTTTTCTGTATTTTCCTGTATTTTCCGGACCGGTTTTTCATTCATTTTTACACAGATTTACCCTGAACAAACTCAAGAATCAATGCAACAGCAGCTAGCAGACACAAGAGAAAGCTTTTTGCACTGAAAAATAATATTTGGCAGACCTCTTTTCATTTATTGTAGCACAAAATTGTATTCACACACGTTTTTCAAAGGGTAAAAATCACTCCCATTATAATTTTGGATAGTTTAAATATGACACATGTCCCTGTCAGTGATCAGGCCTTAGATAATTTCAGTTTTCTGGCTGGCATCATAAAAGAAAATGTTAAAATAAGCTGGCTCTTTGAAATTAATCCCAAAGACTCTGCTTCCTGTAAAGAACCATAACCCCCATCACGAACAAAAGTAAACTGACCAATACATCGATTTAATGAAATGTTCATTCCTTCTGTCCTAAAAGTATAACAACTTTGAAGCCACAACAGGACCAAGGTAATATTATTTCGTACACCTCTCCTTAAAGCAAATCTCCAGCAGCAAACAGTAGTGTTCTTCCGTCACAGGTTTCTCCAAAGCACTCTCTTCTGTTTATCCTACAACTGCCAGCTCCGTTTGTTCAATATGCGCAAGAAATCCTTTGATGAGACGCTAAAATGAGGTAAGCTTCGATTTCGCGGTGTAAAGGCAGACTTTAAAGAGGAGAAAATTACATATTCCTGGGTGAATGATTGAGAAAACAGTGTTCCCGGATTTGTGGCACAATACAAATACAGTGTAAGCAGAGGAGGATATTAGAGGCACAGTATTACTATTCCATTTGTGTACACTGACTGAAACACCCAAAGATGTAATAGAAATAAATACAGCAAAGGCTCTGTAAAATGCCAAGCAACCGGATCCTGCACAGCTCCATAGCTTTGATAATAATATGAATATTTATCAAAGACTAAATAATGCTAAAACACTGATATGTATTTGTTAAGATTGTGCTTCTGCTCCAGTGAAAGTCCAAATATAGCCTCAGGGTTGAAAACTTATCAGAAAAATGTGCTGATAAAAACAAACTTTGTGTAAGTTTGGGTGACTCGGGCCATAGGGAACATATAGAGCTCACATGGGATCTGGCACATCACATTATGAATCAATTCTGCAGCAGAAGAATTGGCTATTTAGTTTAGTTTGTTTGAAACCATACCATACCAACTTTATTTATAAAGCACTTTAAAAACACAACATTATTATTTACACACACATATACTCAGGGGAGAGTGATATGCCAAAACTAGGGATGCACCGATCCGATACTGGTATCGGATATCGGAGCCGATACTGTACAAAATTACAATATCAGGTATCGATTCCAAATATCCGATACTGAACCGATACTTTCACCAACTTAATCTAAGTGAATATGGACATGCTGTATGTCATTTCAAAGCTCTTAATCTGTCATCTAATTAGTTTAAAACTCTGCAATAGATCGCTGCGCAGAATACTGCAGTTAGCAGAATGCTAAGGCTAGCCTCAGTCAAGTCACACCTAAAGTAGTGAAATAGGCCAATATTGGCCACTATTGTTTGCATTTTAGTTTGAGAAATACTGTTACCGAATCACTGATTAATGAATGTATGTTGGAATAGTTGTAAATTGTCTATTTAATGTAACAAGGACCAGTCACTC
>OMNZ01108380.1:1785-14810 GCA_900303255.1 Lesueurigobius sanzi
GTTGACCAAAGTGCTGCACTACATAAGATGAGATAAGATGATGAGATGAGATGAGATGAGATGAGATAAGATGAGATGAGATGAGATGAGCCTTTAGTGTGGATGCAAAATGTGAAAAAAATTAAGATAAGATAAGAGATAAAATAGTTCTTTATTGATCTCACACTGGAGAAATTTACTTGTTACAACAGCTCTTAGGACAGGATCACACGGGGGCGTGCAAAAAGTCAGGCAATGTGCCATCAGGAAGAAAAAACGTTTGCAAACCGTAGTAATAATCCTGGAATAGGATGAAAAGCTAAATTAAAAAAAAGTCTAATAATGGTAACAATAAAAGTGTCTCTTAGCGTTCATCAATTAAAATAAAAAAAACTGTATAAAGATATCTCTTATGTACTCTTATGTACTACTGCAACAACTCAAGCATAATTGAATATAGGAAATAACATATTCTGCATTTTAGAAGCCTTTTGGTACCGAAAATCTATTGTAGGCCGAGTAAATATTAATAAATGTCCTAATACGGACCATAGAAAGTACAAAAGGAGTTACGTCTGTGTGTGTGATGCAAATTAATGTGGCCTGATGTCTTAAAAAGATTTGAGTATGATCCAACATGGCTAAGGTTTCAACAACAACCTATTATGTACAGTACTACAGTATTCTTTCCAGTATTCTTTGCTTAAAAAATGCTAACTCTGTAGTTTAGAGTTTTAGACCTCTGCAAACGTTTTGAAATGCATGTGTTTCTTGCCTTTGTTTAGATTTCAGTCTCTGAAATGATAATGCATTATTGTATTTGTGGATAGTGGACTGAATAATTATTTTAAAACATGAATTGCTGTTGATATTCTTCCAAACTCGTTGAGCACTTAAAACAAACTTGATTTTCTTCCCCAGCTGCCAGCAGGTCGCTCCTGTATTGAGCACTACAGGCGCCTGAGGAGGTACTGCGTGTTCTCACACGAGGAGCTCACCTGCAAGATGGCGACGTGCCCAGAAAAGCTCGACCTCAACTTGGCTGCAGCTACACACAGGGAGATGTTCATCCTCGTACAAGAAGAGAGGAAGCTGAGGAAGGCTCTAATGGAACGGGTACGGTCACATTTGTAGAACTTGATTCTTTTAGGCCAGTGTTAATTTTAACAAAAGGACGCATTTTTTCTGTGTTTTTTGTTAATGTTGTCTCTGTGCCGCACTTTGGAAACTGTTTAGGATGTTAAAATGTAATTACGGTACATAAATAAAGTTGGATTGGAATTGGAAACATTGACAAAATATATTGACCCTGTTCTAGACAAATCTTCACCGTGCAATGACTTATTTTGTTCACTGTGCGCAGGGCATCACTGAGGCAGAGAGGGAGGCGTTCGAGCTGCTGCCTGATGACGAAAGGCAGTGTGATAAATGCAAGACCACGTGTTTCCTCTCCGCCCTGGCCTGCTCCAACTGTCCCGAGCGACTCGTGTGTCTCTGCCACACTCAGGACCTGTGCAACTGCCCCACGGACAAACTCTACCTCAGGTCTGTGCAGCTCGGGCAGTTTCCAGGAGCCGACGGGGCACCAAACTCACTCTGTTGCATCTTCTGTCCTCAGATATAGGTATACTCTGGATGAGTTGTTAGCCATGTTACACAAATTAAAAGTCCGCTCAGAGTCCTTTGATTCGTGGGCGAGCAGAGTCAAGGAGACTCTCGAGCAGGAAGAGGGCAACAAGATCGGTAAGAGATTAAACCCATTACCAATAAGGGCCAGAGACTACACTGTTGAAAGTAATCGAGAAATAAGTACAGTTTTCCCTTGATTTGACAAACTAATTTCAAGAAACCTGCCAATGGGTACATTTTTCAATTAAGAAAAAACAATTTTATTTCATGATCTCTTTTTGTGTAAAAACTTTTCAAATTCTTGAAAATGTGTTACTCAAATCAAGAGTAAGTATCCTCATTTGAAGAACATTTGACTTATTTCTAGATCGCTTTTTGCAGTGTATATGGTAGTCTCTGTTATAACAACCAGCATTAAACAATATATAGAATTTTGGGTGGAAAATTGTCGTTATCGCAATATTAACTGACGTAATATCCATTTAGTATATCAAAAAATCACTGAGGGCTGCTATCGGACTGTGATTTATGCATTTTTTTGGTAACTCAGTCTAAAACAAAACGTGTGGCAACTAAAAATATGCACACGTCAAATTTTAGCCATGATCTTTCTAATTTAGATTGATTTTAGTCCTGATTTACTATTGTTTTGAATATATATATTAAATATAGGCTACAGGTGACATTTTTACTCCAAGAACAGTTTTAGATTAGATTTCCTGTTGCCACCATAGTGTCACCCGAAGCCTGTGGGAAACCTTAGATTATTGTTGATAAATGAATGGATTATGCTTCATTTGTGTTGTGGTTTACACTTGCAGATGAGGCAGAACTCGAGAAACTCAAGATGGAAGCAACAGAGAAAAGGTTTCCTGACAATGAACTTCTTCGCAAGCTCAACAAAGTCCTTAATGACTTGGAGCACTGCCAAAAAACAAGTGCTGAACTCTTGAGTAAATCTAACAATAGGTACGTTCACTCTAATGATACTCATGGACTTACATGTAGCCTGGTTTCTGTGCTTTAGTCTTTTTTATTCTTATTATACAGTGAAAACAAAATGACCCTGGCGGACCTGACGTCGTTGGTGGATACTATGCAGAATCTGCCCTGTGACATGAACCAGTTGGGAGAAGTCAAGGTGTTGTACTCTTTTCAATTTTCAAATATTAAAGGTTGTTCATTTAGAAATGCAATATTGTTTTATGCTAGCCAATAATACGTTTTCTAGAGATGTTCTATAAATAGTGTCAGAATAGTTATGAGCTGTGTATTAAAATTAAACTGATCCATTTTTTTTCTTTTTTCTTTTAGGTGGTTTTGCAAACAGTGGAGTCTTTCCGGCAGGCGGCTCAAGCCTTTATCAACAGTAGGGACTGGAGGAAGGAGTCTCCCCCGGCGGAGCAGCTTCAGGCGCTGCTGGATGAGGGGGCAGCGCTGCCTGTGATTGTCCCAGAGAGTGCCAAGCTGCGGGGGCTGAAGGAGCAGGGCCACTGGCTGGCCGACGTCAGACAAACACTGGGCACAGAGAGCGGGGAGCGACAGGAGGTCACACTAGCTGTTCTCAGGAGCCTGATGGAAAGTGGCGCAGATGTACCTCAGAGCGTGGGTGTGGAGACGGCGATGGCTGAGCTCCAGGAGCTTCTCACTATCGCCGAGCGCTGGGAGGAGAAGGCTCAGATTTGCCTGGAGCAAAGGTAAGTCTACTGCTGTCAGCTCCTGTGCCAGGCTTTGAGCACTACAAACGGGTTTCTCCACATTCACTAACATCTGAACATGCTGTTGTCTATAGACAGAAACACCCTCTCTCAACACTAGAGGCCATAGTTGGCGAAGCCCAGCTGATTCCAGTGAAGCTGCCAAACATCATGGCCCTGCAAGGCTGTCTCACACGGGCACGGGCATGGGTCACTGATCTAGAGGAAATTCAGGTACATTTTATTTAAAGACATTTCAGGATCTAAAACAATTTTTGTTTTAACTAGATGTATTTCTTTTGTAGAATGGGGAGCATTATCCCTGCCTAGATGATCTTGAGGGACTGGTAGCTATTGGAAGGGACTTGCCAGTGTTTATGAATGAGCTCAGGCAACTTGAACTACAAGTAACCAGTGCCCATTCCTGGAAGGACAAAACTACCAAGACCTTCCTAAAGAAAAGTAGTCAGCACAGTCTGCTAGAGGTAAGGCATCAGGGGTCACATGACTGTTGCATAACGCTTTTTATTTCAATGCCATATTTCACACTCATTGTTTGCACTGCAGGTATTATGTCCATGTGTAAAGAGGCGAGAGAGGCGGGACCATGTTGAGCACATGGAGGATCCTTTGGATGATACTGATACCAACACTTTGGGCCTCTCAGCTCAGGACCTGAGAGATCCTGCAGCTATTGTACGTGTGCTAAAATGATAAATATCCATCTATTTATTGTGCTGTGGATATAGCATCTTTGTTTGTCTTCATCAGGTGATTGCTTTCAAAGAAGGAGAGCACCAAGAGAAGGAGGCTCTTCTGAGGTTACAGAAATTAAACATGTGTAAATCTGGACTTGGTTCGTTATGTTACAAAGAAGAAAAGGAGAATGGCAGCTGGGACAGTGCCATTGAAACAGACTCATCTAACCACTCAGAGAACTCTGTAAAGGAGAACGGCAGCAGCGTCCCGTCTCAGACTGTGTGTGTTTGTGGAGGGCGGCCTCGGGTCCCGCAGTTACGCTGCCATCTTTGTAAGGACTGGTTTCACGGAGGCTGCGTCTCCTTCCCCTCGCTGCTCCCCTCAGAACAATTGAACCCCCTCTGCTGGTGGGACTGGGACACACGGTTTCTGTGCCCACAATGCCAAAGGTCCAGGCGGCCGCGGCTAGAGACCATCCTGGCGTTACTCGTGGCTCTACAGAAGCTGCCAGTGCGACTGCCTGAAGGAGAAGCTCTGCAGTGTCTGACAGAGAGGGCCATCACGTGGCAGGGCCGAGCCAAGGAGGCACTGGAGACAACAGAGATAAAGCAGGCTCTGGACCAGCTGCAGGACCTGAAAACCACTCTCCAGAGCGACACAGAGAAGACCACCGTGAAGAAGGAGCCAGAAGGGAGTTCAGTGATTGTACTTTCAGACTCTGAAGAACAAGAGGATGGAGTCATTGACCTGACAGACGAGTCGCCAAAGAAAAAGGAAGCCAACGGAGTCCAGGTAAAACTAAATATTACTGTATCAAATATTAACAAATAAAACTGTAGCGTGTGTGTTGTGAGCTGTAGCTTATATTCTAAGTGTATATTTTGGGTGTTTTACCACAGGCTGCTTGTGAAAATGGCCAGAAGCCTGATGATTCAGGTGACTGTTTTATAATCGTCTCATAATAAATTGATAACGTTAAGCTCTTCATAGTTGATCTAATATCTTTGAACTCTCTTTCAGGAGTGGGGTCACTGCAGTCTTTTCTTCCCTCTCTAAAAGGCTCTGTTGTAGAGCTCACTCCGGCCACTAGAGGGCAGCTGGAGGAGCTGCTGCTAGAAGGAGACCTGCTGGAGGTGACTTTGGACCAGACACAGATTCTCTACAGGGTTTTACAGGCCGCCTCCGAGCCCCCCTCAGAAACACTGAAGACTCTGATTCAGGTTAGAACCTCTCTAGTCTTTAAACACACTGAAAGTCATGTTCGTCTACTATTGACTGAGGAGCAAGTAGCTGTTAATATCCTTAGATTGTTGTGCTATTTTGAATGACTTACTGTTTGGGTGTTCCTGGTAACTGCTAACAAGCAATGCAGTGCACAAATGAATCTTACAAATCTAAACCCTGTCAAATAAGATGAAAGAAGATTACAGGTTACATCCCGATGACTGGCCACCCTCATCATTCATGACTTGTATTGAATTTTCTGTTTTTGTGTCCTGTAGATTGAGCTCGAGGAGCAGAGAAACAACAGCCGCGGCAGGACCAAGGAAAAAAGGAAGCGCAAGGGTCACCGAGGCTCAAACCGGGACGGGACAGACGCCTCAGAGTCCAAGAAAATCTGCCCCCCGAGTCACAGCCCCTCCCTTCACCCAACAGTCTTCATGCATCCGGAGGTAACCACCTTAATAATACAAAGTCACCACCTGGATGTAACTAAGTAAATCAGAAACACTGAGTAAATCGGACTTGATTCCCATTGTCAGTGAGAGGATTCGGGGTTATTTCAGGGTTGCCGCAGTTGGTCAGTTTTAGGTTCAGAAACACAATTTTCCTGAAGAATGTTGATCAGCAGATTACATGAACGACCAGATTTCTTCTTCCCTGATGGCACGGGAATATTCCAAAATGGCAATTCCTGGATTCATTGGGCTCACGTAGATAAAGAGTGGCTCAGGAGCATGAGATGGATTGTCCGCCACAGATTCCAGGGGCCTCATCCATGAAAGGACAATGCAAAGTGAGATTTTCTTATACATGAGTTGATAATGAGAGGGCTTTATTGAGAATGAAGGGACGCACGGGGGAGACGGAGACGAGAACACATGCAGCTTTATTTAGCCTACTGGTGGAAAATTAAACATGCTAAAAATGCTAACAATTTTTTTTTCTTTTTTTTTCTTAAAAATAATTGTAATTTGAGCTCTTTCTATTAGATTTGTGATAAGTCGAATTTCAGTCCCTGAATAAGAGCTGGTTTTGAGATGGGCAGTTGAGCTCCAGTCTGACTCTGCCACTATTTAAGCATATTGTAAAATCAGAAAACAATACATATTTCTTTTTATATTTATTCTCTGAAAGTGTAATGCCAAATATTTGTTTGTGTTGCAGATTTTGTGATGCACTGGACCTCTTCCGTTTAGACTGCGGCAACAGCAGACGGTGTCAAGTTTCTAAGCAAAGACACGGGACATCCCATGTACCCTGCCTCCCTCTTCATAAGCCTCCTCTTCATCCTTTCAACACTAACAGAGCAAAGTCTCTTAAAATACACTCCATTATTACAAATAACCCCACAAAGCCACCTTTCTCACTGTATTACCCCAACGCCCTCTTCCCCCCTCCATCTCCGCCTCTGTGGACATATTAGGACTCTGGGACAGATGCGGGACTTTCTGTGATAGTGTCTTGAGTTGTTTCTGAGGTCAGTATGCTGTTCTCACAACTGTATTAAATGCTAGTGCAAGCCTGGCTCAACTCCGACTGTTGCAGTATATCTTCTCACCAAAGCCCACGCGTGAGTTGGACGGAGCGCTCGTGTGTGGGCAGGACTCTGGAGCTCGTCTTTAAGAAACAAAACCATGGTCACTCTTTTAAGTTATATTGTATCTTAGTTTAAGGCTTGTTTTATGGATACATATTTTGTTTAAAGTGGGATATAAACTATTTGGGAAGTGTTAAAAAACAGGCATTCTCGTTTTTGGTGCTACTCTCTCCAAAAAGTATCTGTACCTCTTGGCTCCCCCCTTTCCCCATCTTTATGCCCTACATTTTATTTTTTTATGCTTTCAATCTGTTCAGTTGCTTTATTTGACCTTTATTTTCTGCTCCTCTGAAAGATCATAGCATCCTCACTGTATTTGTCCTTTCTGAGTTAAAATTATTATTATTATAATATTATGGATATTACGGACACACGGTGGTCGTGAATTTCTGTATAAAGTTTTCATGTTAATGTTTCTTTTCACACTTGTTAGAAAATAAAGGTTTAGAATTGTTTAGGAATTTGTCTCATTTCCTGCTTTAAATACTTTTGGGCACCTAAGTATTTGTATTTTATACCATTACATGAGCAACTAAACTGTTAAAAAGTCCCGATATAAACACCAGCAACACCAGGCGTGTCCTTAATGATCAGCTCGGCATTGTTAATGCAGTTTCTGCACCACTTTATCAAAATATAAATGTTTGCTCAAGCGCTCCTATCTGTATTTCCTGGGTTTTGTTATGGAACAAAATGGTCCTTTTTTAAAACCCATAATTCATCACCGGACCTGTTCGCTGCCATTGATGTCTTAGCATGCCGTTTGTTTTAAGTGTGAAAGCTTGTAGTCACTGTTCTAATGTGCACCATTCTGCAACCTGCAGAGGGCGCTCCAGGCCAATTCAAAATCTCAATCACAAGCTCAGTTTCTCATGTTTTCAAGTTTCTCTTTTCCGTATATTTCATATTTTAAAAAGGTTAAAAAACAAAATTGTGTTTTAAGTCTAAATTATTCAAAATACTGTATGTCCACTTTAAAAGCACAAAGGTGCAACACTTGGTGACATCAGCTAGTGGAGGACAAGCAGTGCTTAATTTGATTGCATTCCCCATCCCTCAAATTCCAAGGGTAAAGGATCCAGGAACAACCTTTGCGAATGGATTTGAAATTCTATAATGGAAGTACCATAAGCATAAATATATGCAGACATGAGTGCTTCATTTTGCTCTAAAGTATTGCAAATGTGGTACGTACAAATATACAGTTGTGGCCAAAAGTTTCATAGAATATGAATGATCACACAAAAACCTCTCATGGTTAGTGGTTGTGTGAAGCCATTTATTGTAAAAAATTGTTCATGATTTTCAACTAGAAACTAGCCAAAATATATATATTGTGGCAGTTGTTGAAGGTCATGTAAACGTCAGGGACATTTGAGTAGTTTGTTTCATTATGATTTCAAAACTCAGTTCTTTGACAATAAATGGCTTCGCACAACCACTAACCAGGAGTGGAAAAAAAGTTTTTTGTGTTATCGTTCATATTCTATGAAAAATGGCCAAAAGATTAAAAGGGTATGTACACTTTTGGCCACAACTGTAGGTGCTATCAAAAACGTGGCTGATACGTACAGAGAATATTGGCTTGCAAAAACCACACCATACAGGCTGTAGAGGCAGGAGGTCAGAGGCACACCATACAATAACATAGACAAGAAGTTTTTTTTTATTATCAAATGTCTTCATCAGGGCTTCATAGTGTACACTACTAAGTCCATATGAACACATGTGATAATGTCTATATTTTTGTATACTGTGTGCCTCTGACCTCTTGCTTTCCAATGGGAGTGTGCAGGTAAATGTTTTCACCTGTTCCCCCACATCACATCTGTCCAAAAAATGTTCCAGTAACTACTGACGTACAAATAAAAGTATTCTGAGCTTGTAAGAGATATCTTTCACGACATACCAAAAAGGACTTTGGGGAGAAAGTGGTCCCTTTATGAAAAACACCATACACTTTCCGTACCACAGTATTTTTTATTTAGAGTATGTATTTGCAATAGAAAAGTTTCCCATGTTAAATAGCAGACACTGGACACCACAACATTCAACAGTCACATACACTACACTGTCCTATGCTATAGTTTGAAGCCTGTTTATAGAAAGTCACATCCACATTAATAACCATGTAAAAAGCATTTGGCCCAATATCAAACATGCAGAAAACTCAATAGCCTCAGCCACGTTCCCAAATGGGACTAGTTTAGCTAATGCAGCATATTAGTCTTGCTGAGAGATGGCATCAAATGACAAAAAGAAAATAAATACATACAAGTGTTTCTTCTTATAAATTAATATATGTGCTTTAAATTGACAGCCACAAACTACTGTATCTGTGCTTTGTAATTGGAACTAATTCATAGCCAGTGGTGGAAAGTAACAAAGTAAACAGTGCAAGTAAAATGTACTTTTTTATGATGACTATTATACTTTACTACATGTTCTAACCTGCATCTGTATCTTTTTACTCCACTACACGTTTTACAACTTGGTTAAAAGTAAGTATTTTCCATTTCAGGTTAAACATATCGGTTTAATCTCAAATGCATTCAAATTTTGGTCAAGAAATTCACAATAATAAAATCTGAAATCACCATAATGCACGTTTAACTCTTCAAAAACTCTGTCAAATACTTTTTTAATTGAATTGTATAATTATAACCTTCATCTGATTCTTTTGCTCTTTGCAGTTCTTTGCTCTTATACGTGTACTTTTACTTTTAAACAATGTGAGTACTTCTTCCACCACTGTCCATAGCAACATTTTTGGTCCATTTTCTTGTTCTAGTGACGTAGTTGCGTTGAATTGTGCTCAAGAGACGTCAAATTATTACAAAAGTGATGATGATCGTTGAACATTCTTTGTCAATTGGCACATTCATAGAGACGCTGTGTAGTCCACTGTGTGTATAGCACTTACGGGAAATGGCACAGGAATTGTTTCACAGTTGTGTTTTGGCTCGACGCGTTGTGCTCTGCAAATATTGTGTGGTTTAGAGTGTTCTCCAGCAGATGGCGCTGCTCCCTTTACATTTCCCTCCAGATAGAGATAAAGCTACAACAATGTGAGCGTAACATCATTGTATTGTTTTATATTACTCTAAACCAAATTTTATTCTCTTAAATATATTATATAACTTATCCATGAAAGTTTTATTATGATGTGTATGAGTAGTTTTTGAGTTGTCCAATACCTACAAACCAAATACAGAAGGTTAACGTAGCCGGCGATACTCTGAATGTGCATTCTCTGTTGGCTGTGTAACCAAGAGTAAAAGGATTTATATGCAAATGAGTCCACTATCTTAATTCTTTGCATTATTACAATGTGCAGTGGTCACAATGTTTAAATACTTTGCATCTAAAACATCAACCTTAAGCAGCTTCAATTACAATGTTTGCCAACAAAACAAATTGTCCCATCATCTGGGTGAAATGCTACTTTCACTGCAAAATTCTGTGCCTTTTACTCTTTCTCTTTAACTGTTTTTTAAGTTCAAAGTTGAAAAGATGGGAACCATCTGATTGTAAAGCGAGCCCTGCTTGAGTGATGGCTTCATCGTGAGTCTTGAATGTCTGGTTTGTCTTTCGCTGGTGCAGAGTTTGAGGCTACACTGTGGTGACGGACAGCAGGGGGTTGTAGACTTTCGTCCCGTCTGCAGAGCGGGTCCCGTGAGTCAGCAGCTCTTGGATGGTGATCCAGTTGTCCATAATTTTGCGGCTGCGTTTCTTCATGCTCCTCCGATGGCACAGCTCCAGGATGGAGGAGGGCACCTGTTCTGGTGGCGCCCCCTGCTGTCCAGAGCTCTGGTCTCGCTCTCTGAGACACTCCAGACGGCTCTGCATCATGAACTCTCTGCGTCTGCGCTGCTCTCGTGCCTTCAGCAGGTGCTGTTTGCGTTCCTCTTTGCTCCAGTATCGGCCCATCTTCATTTCACTCACAGCGTCATCGTCTGTGGTCATGCCGCTGCGCTCCTCGCTGATCTTCATGGCCCGAGCCTTGAGCAGTCGGTCCCTCACCGGCCGCTTGGCCACGTACCGTGTGCCATCACTGCGGATCTTCACTTTCCACTCCATCCGTGGCGACAAGGGTAAGGGCAGGGTGCCTGCTGTGTGTGCGTCCTGACATGTGCTGCCCAGGCTCATGGGGCTGGCGTCTCCAGGGCCCACGCTCCCCTCTTGGGACAGGTCTTTGAGTCCCAGCTGTGGAGAGGGGGACCTCAGCTGCATACAGCTCAGGAAGCGCTGAGGAGGCAGGGGCTCAGTCTGACGGCGGGACAGGTAAGGGCTATTCTCTGCACTGCGCCCCCCGGTTCTTTCAAAGGACCCATTGGTTTTTATGGAGCGCTTCACTGCTCCATCTGACCCCCTCCTGGATCCGCCATCTCTGGACAAAGACCGAACTTTGAATGCTGGGCAGGAGGGCTTGGCATCTGCTCCTCTTCTTTGAAACTGTGGTGAGTACAGGTTGTTCTCTCCGTCTGTTCTCTGCCAGCTGAGTGTGGGCAGCTGTGCCCCAGGAGACACAGGGGCCTCCCCGCCCCCCTGCAGGCTCTGGGTGGAGTTGGCGGGGTACTGCTCACTGACCAGGGGTGTGCTGCGGCAGCTCTCTCCTCCAGTGTTGTAGGCACTTGTACTGTCTTTGTCGGAGCGGTCCCTCTCTGGGATCTCATTGATGTCAGACAGAGTAGCACTAGTGTCCAGGCGGGCGGCCCCCAGTCCACCCCCTAAGCCTGAGGACTTGTCCTCCAGGGGCCAAGCCTTCATGCAGCGCTCTCTCAGCTGCTGCATCTTCTGCGCCCTCAGGATGTTGCGACATTTGAACTCGAGGTGCCGCAGCTCCTCCTCCAGCAGAGCCAGTTCATGCTGCGACAGACTCTCGTTTCTGTTGACGTCCAGGGGCACACCCCCCTCCTCCTGCGTGTCCCCCTCCCCAGAGCAGTTCTTCTCATAGTAACACTTGATCTCCAGCAGCTCCTTGTACCTCTCACACTCCTCCTCAGTCAGCCCTGGCATCATCATTGTCCTCATCATGGGGTCTGCTCCGTAGCCCCTATCCAGCTGCTCTGTCCACCCCCCACTCACCCCGTCCAGACCCAGGAGAGAGTCTGTGCTGAACTGCAGGTCCTGGGAGTGCAGCAGAGGAGGGGTCTCTGATCTGTGGGTGAAGAACTTGCGCATACTTCCAGGAGTGTTGGTAGTGTTGGTGTTTGGGGCGCTCGTGTGGTCGTCTCCTAAAAGGTCGTGCTCTGATGACTCTTCGTATCGGGTGCTCTCATCTGTGCGTCCCACACCACTGTCCAGCTCCTGACTGTTACTCAGCACAGTCTGCATCAGAGCGGGGGCCTCTCTGCTTCTTGCTCCACCGCCGGTGCCTCCTTCACCACTACTCTGCTTGGAGCTGCTGCTTCTCACATTTTGGTCACTGGGCAAATGAGCTGCATTGTCCAAATTTTCTAACTCCAGCTCATCTTGGTCCATCGGGTCACCGTTCTGAGAAAACAAGGCAAAAATATACAATTAATAAATCTGAATGATGGTTAACTACAGCATAATACAACATATACAACTCAGTATTCAGGCGTTTTCAACTACTTTATACAACATAGCCTCTGCCTTTTTATAACTCATTTAATACTGTAATAAGTACCCATATTTATACCAGTGTAAATGTAATTGTGCATAATGCCAGCAGAGGGCACACTTGACACTTAGTGTGACCAGAGGAGCAAAGCAAAAACAAAAAAAAAACATTTAAAATTGTTGGCTACCGGCAAATCTGCTCAAGGAAGAATGTTGGATCACAAAAATAAGGCAATAAGTCAATAGGAGCTTCCGGGGTCGGCCCCCGTATGCAAACTGGCTTCACGGAGAACTAGCCAATTGTACCTCCATCATTAATATACGCTCTATGGTATAGAATAGTATACTGAGTAAACTACCCCACCCCCACATCTCCTAACCCACTGTTTGCTGTTGCCGTTTTTATTGTCGTTGTCTGTCACTTCAAAAATTATGAATAAAAAAATAATGATTTAGTCCTGGTTTAGACCTAGTTTATTCCTGGTTTAAACATGATTTAGTCCTGGTTTAGACCTGGTTTATTCCTGGTTTAGACATGATTTAGTCCTGGTTTAGACCTGGTTTATTCCTGGTTTAGACATGATTTAGTCCTGGTTTAGACCTGGTTTAGACAT
>OMNZ01108382.1:1400-15332 GCA_900303255.1 Lesueurigobius sanzi
AGCTGAAAATAAGTATTTGAACCCCTGTCTATCAGCTAGAATTCTGACCCTCAAAGACCTGTTATTCTGCTTTTAAATAGTCAGTGACAGTCATCATTAGCCTCTTCTATTTTCTGACAATTGCTCCAACAGTTGTCCTTTTTACACCAGGTGCTTGGCAATTGCCCTGTAGACCTTTCCAGCTTCATGAAGGTCTACAATTTTGTCTCTGGTGTCTTTTGAGAGCTCTTTGGTCTTGCCCATGTTGGTAGTTAGACTTTTGACTGATTGTGGGGTTCACAGGTGTTTTTCTGAAAGCTAAGAACCTCAAACAGGTGCTACTAAGTTAGAATCATGAGCAGAGTGTAGTTGGACTATTTAAAAGCAGAATAACAGGTCTTTGAGGGTCAGAATTCTAGCTGATAGACAGGTGTTCAAATACTTATTTTCAGCTGTATCACACGAATAAATTGTTAAAAAATCATAGATTGTGATTTCTGGATTTTTCTTTTTAGATTATCTCTCACACAGTGGACATGCACCTACCATGAACATTTCAGACCCCTCCATGATTTCTAAGTGGGAGAACTTGCAAAATAGCAGGGTGTTCAAATACTTACTTTCTTCACTGTATCTGGCTAACATATAACGAAAGTAAGGCTCAGTATATAGCTTTGATCACAATAAATTAGTTTTACTGAAATGAGGGCCGTTCAGAAATGAGTACACCCCGCAACAAAAAATAATAGAATATATACTTTTTATGGCCTCCGTGATTATTAATGACAACACCAAGTTTTCTAGACATTGAATGAACAAGTTGGAGGCATTTTGCAACATCCACCGTTTTCCATTCTTCACCAATGGCCTCTTTTAGCTGGATGGAGAGTGATGCTCAACTTCAACCCTTCTCAATTTTTGTATCACTTTTGCAACAGTTTTCTGGCTCATACGTAAAGCTTTGCTGATCTTCTTATAGCCTTCACGTTTGTGGTGTAAAGAAATGTTTTTCTATCTCAGGTCTTGTGCCATTTCTCTTCCATGTGGTGCAAATGTTGACCACATCAAATGGGAAGGACTTTTTTCTTTAAGTAACATCCTTTTATAGTCAACCATCTGCTGGACACCTGTGTGATGAATAATTAGTCTGAATTCTTGTTAAAGTAGACATTTGTAGGCGAAAATTTAGCTTTGCTCCAGAGAATGCTAGTGGGGTGTACTCATCATGAATGTATTGTGCTCAAAGTTGTGTAATGAACTTTACGTCCATGTCATAAGTTAGCCAGATGTTATATTAACTTAGTCTAGTCAACATTTTAGAGATTGATTTTGTTTAATAGTTTTTCTTGTACTCAGAGAGCTAATCTGACAAAGGAGATTGTAGTTGTACTAGGTGTGTAACAAACAAACAAACAAACAAACAAAAAACATTGCCCACTTATTAATAACACAAGCAGAGGTTTAACTGAAAGGAGGCCCCCACTCAGAAATACCACGTTTTGTAAGAGGATTGTCGCAAAACAAAGCTTGTTTGTTTTTATTGTCTTTCTGACCGTGCAGTTCCATAACGTTTTCAATTAAATGTCCTCCTATAGTGTGATTGTGTTATAATGGTAACAGTGCACTGAGTGGTTACTTTGTATGAGAGATGTCTTCTCGGCAGGCTAGCACGTATCATGTATTTTATACCTTGCAGCTTCGTCGTGCCTACACTCTCGCTTGCACATTTCTCTCCTACAAATATTGAATGTGTGTTGCTTAAGAGAGGGGGGGTCGCCTATGATCATGTGACCTGCTGGCGTCACATTTTACAACGGCCACTTGGTGCCTTTTATTGAAACTGATCTGTATGCCCTGAAGAAAACCACCAATAAAGGACTTTGATTGTGTGCCTCGGATCCTGTCTTGTTCTTTCTAATTCTTAAAGGTGCACTGCGTAGCATTTTGAATTATACTGTTGCCAAGTACAAAACATGCTCCTAAAGACCAGCTGGATACAGAAAATGCTATTTTTGCAGTAAGTAATCAAAGAATGGATTTGGACGTGGACCTAACCTACTTAAATCCCATATTTGTCTGCCTTTAGTCAACATCTCCATGGGGATGAGCTGGAGACATCCCCGCTCCCAGTAAAGTTACAAGTCAGGTCTTAGGAGAGGAGACACGTGTTTTTAAATGATAAAAAAAATATCTGGAATAAAATAACTTGTACTTTCTATGTTTTGGATGAAATGTTGCGTATAGGTATCTTTGTGTTAGTACCTGGTCCTTGAAGAGCACTTTCCGTCACAGTTGGACCCAGCGATGCACTCACCTTTCCTGATCTTGTTACAAATTGTATTTGGTACTGGATTTGAACTTTGATATTTCCTCAAAGAAACATATGCATCCAGAGGTTTAATTGATAAGACTCTCCACACGGAAATGCCAAGTGTAAATGTGAGACTGTTACAGAAGGAGAGAGAGGTGGTGGAAGATTTGTGATGATCCATGTAGTTTAAAGGGCTAAAGTGAAAAGGATTCTTCTAATTTCCCACAATCCCCAGTGTTAGAGTAATACACGGTAAAGGTCAACTGGACGGTAATGCTTTTTTTTAAACCTTTGTCCTTTTCCTCGTGACCTGAAAATTACTGAAAAGAGAACTGACTATAAGCAAAGTATTTTTCTCATAGGGCATAATTAGTTTGTTTTAGTAATAACACTAAATAAATGAGCAAAAACAGAATAGCTCTCTGGTCTATGGCTCTGTTTCAACTTTATTTCCCTTAGTAGTAATTCTTAAGTAGTAGTAGTACTAGCTGTAGTAGATCCATTGCTTAAGTGATATCATGTTACATCATTCTTTATTGGTTTATTTGGTTGGGATATTGCATGTTAATGAACACACATAAGAACCATGCATGTGTGGCAATACAAGGGTTACCTCAATGAATTAGCTTATGTTTTTAAAAGGTTGTCAACAACGCCACTCCAGATATTCTGGAGAAAAGAATGTTTGTAAGGCACACGGGTTCGTTAATTGAAGTGACATGAGACTTGAACATTGTCTTTGATTTATTGTCTTAACTCAAATGTCCATCCTTAACAGGTATCGGCTCATACTTAAGGCATTGACTGGTCCATTGTCCAGCTTTCCCACATAGAAAGCGATATACTCGATCTTGTTCAGTCCAATATACAGTGAGTCACGGTGTGGACCCACCGCAGCCCAGCCCCTGGCTCCACACGGGCCCACGCCGACGGACGGGAGGACTTCAGACCAGCAAACACAAGGAACGGAAAAAAACGAGGCTCTCCACCGGAAGGAGCCTACAGTTAAAACATTGGATTACATTTCACATTACATAGACAAGATACTTTTACATCACATGATCTTGATGCAACGTACCGGGCCGTGAAGTTACAGCGCCTGACTCTGACAAGCCAACGAAACACCACACACATCCGGAGGCTTCACACGAGCCACACCAGCTAAAAACAGTTAGCCATTAGCTTTGATACAACTAGAGGACAAGCGCACACCACGCCAACTCACCGAGGACCGCAACACTCTGAAACGCTGGGCTTGACGCCTTTCAACAATGATCAGTGCACCTACTGGGGACTCCCAGACTCCCATGCCGCTATGCTCCTCTAATACCTCGGCTCGCCGCCATGACGGCCCGGCTCCTCCCGGTGTGTGACGCGTGACGTTGGAGACAGGTGAAGTGAGGGACCCATGAGAGGCAGGGCAGCCCTTTTATAGGTGGGTACGAGTTGCAAAAATAAAAGTCCATACTGCTACACATGTAAACACGCCACTGTGGATTGTAGCCTTTGGCTAATTTCCATCTGTTGTCCCACATTCGCTCTCACATACTCACTTTCATTCACCCTGATCTATTGTACATGTTTTTCGTGGTAGTATAGGGGAAACCGGAGCACCCAGAGGACAACCTACGCACATGCAGGGAGAACATGCAAACTCCACACAGAAAGGCCCCGTGGGGCCCGGGGATCGAACCCAGAACCTTCTAGCTGTGAAGCACAAATGCAAATCACTGCGCTACCGTGCCACTTTAATGTACTTTTTACATTAAACTTGGCTCTCAGTTAGACATAGAAATGACCATTTCTTTCAGAAAGGTCCTGTTTTATTATCAGATATGCATTTCACAGTTGCAACAGTACTATCTGTAGCAGTTTTTCTGTTAGTTGTGATTTAGGCAGGAACAGCACGCTGCAACAGTACTTAAGTATTATCTGTAGCAGTTTTTCTGTTTTGTTTTTGACCTTTATTTAAAGAGATTAAGAATCTCTTTTTCAACAGAGTCCTGGCCCCAGAGGGGATCCTACCTGTTATTATTCTCAAAGCCCGGAGAGTTGAGGCCCCCTTATCAATAAGAAGATAATAAGGGCCCGCCAAAAATATAATTTCACACTATTAAAAAAATATCTGTAATACCTTTATCACTTAAAATGACATATAAGATAAGAATTATTAATAGAGACTTAAAAGCTTACTGATTAAAAGCAGTACATTTTAACAAATATATATTCTTTCAGACTCAATTATTTTCATACTTGTTTTGGGGGCCCTCTACAGAGCCTCTGCGACCTCCCAGGGGCCCCCTGGCCCCACTTTGGGAGCCACTGATCATCAGTATTACATCAGTAGTGAGAGCACACATCCAGCTTTTTCAGGTTGAGCAAAAAGGTCTACTATCAAATCATAAATGGTCTTGATGTATGGTTGGGGGTTTTCTTCTTCTAAGTTCTTGCCAAGAAAGATATATTGCTGACATCAAAGGTGGCACAGCCCATTGACGAAAGTGCAGAGAACACGGCAAGAGGTGGTAAAATTGCTGTTTTTGTGGAGCTGGTGGCTTTGAAGAAAACTTGTGGTCTTCAGCCCTTTGGAAATAGAAGGTTGTTCGAGGCCAGTGGCAAGGTAACCGGTGACATTTGCCCAAATATAGCATTAACTCAGGTAGAGTTCACCTGGAAACACTTCACCGCAGACGACCACAGCAGAACCTTGTGTCTGAGTCACAGCAAATGTAAAGAAAAGCATCACTAAAATAAAATAAAACTGGACATGTGGATCAGAGTGTGCAATGCTGTTTTTTTCCCGGGGGGCGGGGTTTGCCCATCATCTACATTATATCCATTACGTTGCCGCTGTTGCTTTGCCGACTATGAGCTGTCTACTCATGTTACTCATCTTTTCTCAGATTAGTATGAATGCCCTTGCTTCCTCTTCAATCAAAAACACACTTGCTCTGTACCTGTGTTTTGTAGCTTTACACTAGAGACTTAACCACCTCTCCAGTTGTCTTTGTATTACTCATATATTATGGAGAGTGAGAATGCATATGCCCTATACGCTCACAGCCACATCTGAATGACAGCGTCGCATTGTGAGCACCACCCTTGTTAGAGCTGCTTTAGGTAACAGGAGGCAAAAATACAACCTGTAAGCCTCATTATATTCCCTCTTTGCATTTGCTCACACTAACAATCCCCCCAGAATAGCCTTTTATAGTGGTTTCTTCTGCTGTGTGAATAACAAAAGATCCCTCTGTGCCAAAACCGCAGGATAATTGTCAAGGTCAATGGAAACACATTTTTTGGGGCGGGAAATGTCTTTTGATTACAGAAACATACACCAATTGCCTATAGTCAGGCTGTGTTTTTGTCCTGGAGTAAGAACAGATGTTGGAGTGTATAGTAAATATTGTTATACCTTTTGGAAGAGAAAACACACAGACTCTAGAGGCAGCCATCTTTGCCCGAAGGAAACAGCATCTGATGTTTACACCAAGTCGCTTGTGAAAAACTCCAGGGATAACTAGATTGTTGTGACTACACGTATTTTGAAGTGTATAATAGAAAATAAAATCTGTGGTGATGCATGACCCATTCACTATGAGAGCCGGGTAATTATTATTTTTTTATGTTAAAGTGGTTTTTAAGAACCCACTTCTTGGCAGAAGTACTTCTTAAAGTGGCAAACACCAGCTGTAATTATACTTCCAAAGACTGCCCGTATCAGAAAGTAGATGAAAGGGTAGAAGGTCCAGAAACTACGCAGGAGCAAAAGTTATTAAACAGTTTTTTTTTTTTTTTTTAAGTTCCCGAATCTTATAACTTGTAGTAGTAGCAGCCACAGTATTAATAGTAGTGGTAATACTAGATTTTTGACTTGATTAGTCCATCGTGTACTGTCTTCACCCTCTTCAGTTGTCAGCTAAATATTCATTGTTCATGTTTCTACACCGGCATTGACTCTCAACCTGCGGTGGAAGAAGAAGGACTCAATTTTCATGTTTTTGGCGTTTCGCGCAAGTAATTTCTGTGTAATCAGGTGCGATAGTGCGACGTGCGTCTGCGTTTTGTGCCAACGAGCGACGCCAAGTCCGCGTCCGTGAGCGTTTTGAGCGACCACAAGCATATGCGCGACTCAAAAAGGAGGCAGAGCCCAATGCACTCGCTGTGGAAGCTGGTGATCCCTGCAGCTCTGGGTAAAAGAACAAGGAATAGGAGGCTGATCTGGCTGTGTGGGAGCTACAGGTATAGACATATAAATAAGCCTCCACAACCACACACATGCTGCCTATCTGCCCTGATCATGATCCTATGTGGATTTCCTTGTTCTTTTACCCTGAGCACAAATCAGGGCAGACAGGCATCTAATAGACATCTAATAAATATAAATCACAATATCACTCGTACTTGTATACCAATGTGCATCAAGCGAATGACAGCAGCACATTTGCACGTCCCAGTATGTCCGAATGGGGCCCTGACACGCGTTTGGTGTGAACGAAACAAGGACTAAATCATGTCTAAACCAGGTCTAAACTATTTATTAAAATATAATCAAATAATAAATCTATGACCTGTATGAATCAATCCAGCCAAACCTCTAATGCTTTTAGACGCTCCTCACATGTATTGTGCTTGTCCTGACCACAAGACACAAACTGACTACACTTCCAAAACACCTGACACACTAACCTTTCCAATGCCCTCTCAAAATGGCAAAAGATCAAATATAGAAGTCAGTAGGAAATCCAGCCTCTGGCTGTGATGTGGTTTTGATCTAAAAGTGTGCGTCAGACCATCATTTGACCGCTGCAAAATTGGAGCACTCAGCAGTTTTGGGGACATCCTGATATTTCACACTGAATGGCCAATTGATTACACGCTGGTTTAATTATTGTGACAATGCTCCATCTTGTTAACTGCAACTATAAATAAAAGTAATAGTCCAATTGGGAAGGCATATTTAGTAATATATGTCTGTCATGGATTCACTGGAGGGGATGGAGTTTTTAGCACCCACAATTCATTAAAGCAAACTCTTTAAGACATATCAATCCAATAGTCTGACAGTGCAGCAGGAGCAGAGGAAAGTTGTATTACAACATGACTTTTTGTATTAAATGTCACGACTGGGCCGACAGCAGCACAGTGACAACCTTTAACAGAAAAAAGTTAAGGCATAAGAGTAAGTGTTGTTCCCATGTTGGAAATGTAAGAAGATCCTTCGGGTTGTGCCTGAGGAGCGATGTGGAAATGTCATGCTTTCTATGCATTTTTGTATTGGCTACTATAAGTCATACACACACGATATTGACATTTAGTCTATATGCAACCAGAGGAATGTTAGACTAAAATGAATCAAATACAATATTGATCTCAAAATTTAAATTTTAGGTTAGTTCACAAAAAAGCGATTATATATATATATAAAAAAAATAATAATACTTTTCACTGTGTAGTTTGCAGCCAACATCAGAGCAAAGAAGACAATGAAAAACAGCCAAACTCCATAACAGGTGGTGCAGTTCTGCAAGAATAAACATGGATTTGACTTGTTCTCAGTGAAGAGAACATGATTGTTTGGAAGAATTTGCCAGAAAATGTTGACATCCCACTGTGATATTGGCTTCCACAATAACCAAGTCTCCTGGTCAGCTGGCATGACTAATAAATGTACTGTTTTTTACTATCAGCAATGCACGGCCCATGAATCTAGATATAGGAGTCGGAACAGTTGCCGCTGCCTCTAAGAAAATATACAGTGTAAATACTGCATAGTCACTTCCAAACGAAACAAGAACAAGTGCATGTAATGCGGGCATACCGGGAATACTAAAGTACTAAAACAGTTGTTAACATATCTCATCTCAAACTAGCCTTAACCAGACCCTATAATATCTGTACATAAGGCCTGTGGGTTTAAATGACATCTTTAAGTCTCAATAGGTCTATATAAACTATATTTTGCATTACAGATATGAAAAAACAGTCTATTTGAACAGGGAATACTCCATCTCCCTTTCCTCCAGTCCTCATTTCATTCAAACATCATGCAGGCGCGCCGACCAACCCAATATGTCACCGCATTTACCTGGGTTTGATTGCTCTGTACCTCCTGCTACCTGGTTTGTTGATGTCACAACAAAGGACATTGGAGACGTAGTTTATTCAGCGGCTAATATCTTCAACGTGCGGCCCCCTGCGGCCAACGGCGCCGAAAACTGTTCAGAGGTGCACGCGCTCCACACTCCGGCAGGGTAATCCGGCACTAGAACAAGCAACGCACACACAACCCACCGAGACGACCAAATACAGAAACATATCAAACTGTGGCAGCGATGGAAGCGCTTCAGTAGTCGACGGCAGATTCGTTGGCATGGCCCCCTTTTTCAGATAAAATATATTCTTTGACAACTACCTCAAGCAAAGCCAAGACACAACTGCAGGAGTCAGCTCCATCTGTTTAAAAATGCTCTTCGCTCATGTAACGCCGCTCTCATTATGCACAACTGTCACAGAAAACATCCAGTATGTATTTCTCATGGTATGTCATTCATGGTTAAACGCATTGCTGTCACTTGCGTAAAAGTAAATTGCATTCTATTTCAGTGGGTGGGCCATTTACATTTTTTGTTTTTACACAAGACTAAAGCATCTTAATTTAAAAGAAAGTATCAGATAACTTGAAGTGGTCATTACAATGTAATATTTCTGTACCTCTGCTTTTTATGTTTTATAATGTAGGAATAGGTTACTTCGCACATCCCTTGCGTGAACAGGTGCGTATGAGAATCCACACAGGATGAATAAGAACAGAAAGAGCCTGCCAAAAACATACTTCCATAATGTTTAAAATACAGTGATTACTAGTCCATCTACAAATCACCTATTTATATATATACAATAATGCAGCATATAGAATACATACAAGAGATGGATATAGACGACAGCTCAAAAATATATATGACCTGCCTAAATACATACAAATCTACATGTTGTTTCATAATGTAAAATAATAATCTATGTAAGGATAAGATAGTGACACTGAAACAAAGGGGTCAAGGCTGGTCAGAATACAGGAAGGAGCTAGAATGGCACAAAATTAAATAAAAAATTTATTTCACCTATAACAGCATAGTTTTCAACTCCATGGCACCGGTGTGGCCATGGAGTTGAAAATGGCTGAAAATAACATTGGCTTTCACCTACAGTATATTTTTTGAGAGAGAAATTCTAAATCTGACTTCCAAAAGCAAAAGGAGTACAGCATAATTCAATATTCAATATTTTTGTGTTATCATTCATATTCTATCAAAAATTGCCAAAAGATTAAAAGGGTATGTAAACTTTTAGCCACAGCTGTATACAGTTCGGGGGGGCTGAGACAAGACTTAAAGTGCATAGCAGGTTTTGACATTATCTAATTCTTACTAAATGTGACAAGTATAGATACGGTTGTGTAATATTGCAACATTACTGCTACACCTGTAAAAAATGTCCCCATGATAAGAATGTGTCTTTTACCAGTACTTATCAGAATGATAAGTCACGTGCAGTAGCTGGCAGAAGAAAAAAAACACTGGTGACACGTGCACAGGCAGAGAACAAAAGCAGCTGAGTGGAGCTGGTACGACTGTTGTCACCTCTGACGCAGATTTAGCCACTTTTCAAACCTCTGAGTACAAAACAAGGCAGCTACAAATGTATTGTGACCCTTCAGGGCTTCACTAAAGTCACCATCGCGCCTTGGCAGTTTCCCCGGAGCATCAGCATCTCTCCATGTCCTCTTTGTGCAGATGTCACTGTTTGCAAAGGTACTTTATTGTTCCCCTTGGGCATGGGGCACTTCACTCTCTGCATTTGACCCATCCAGCGCCCGTGACCCCAGATCTTTACCCAGGTCAAAACCACCTGTCCAGAGGATTTGAGAGGGGTCCAGCTGCAGATGTGCCACGGGACCCACCGCTTCTGACTTGTCCCACGTCACTAGCTGGTTTGGATTAGCCTGGCTGAATGGGCTAAATACATTCTCTGTTGGTTGTGGTCTTAGTTCTCGATCTGTTCAAGGTTAATAAAGTTGGAGAAGCGCTTTGACAAGGTTTATTTTTAGAACGAAGCACATCAAAGATCGCACTTGCTGTAACGACCAATTAACATACTAATCTGAAATCATATAACCTTGTGCCTTCTATGCTCTGCTTTGCTTTTTTTTAGTTTTATGATATAGGCCTATTTTACACTTAAGTACAGTGCTTAACACATTTATTAGACCACCACCCAGTATAAAGTGCTTGCCACCGCTGCCATAATTTAACAGTATTTGTGTTTACCAAATTATCTTTTTATGTTTCTACTTGACTAAGAAAAAGGAATCTGGAGCTGGATCTGATGGACTGGCCACAGCAAAGTCCAGACTTGAACCCCATTGAACAGATCTGGGATTTAGTCAAATCAAACATTGATCAGAACAAAGTCTCATCCAAAGCAAGTCTCTGGGAACAGCTACAAACTATTTAGAACTCAATAACAAAAGAGACTTAGCAAAACTACAACAATGGCAGCAAGAATGCAAAATGTTATCAGGACCAAAGGTTACCATACGAAATATTGGCATTTAGGTTATTATTTGTCAACAAGAACCATTTTGTTATTCCAATTGGTTATTTTCTTAATGAATAATAATGAAATTGTTAATTTGAAACACGTTTTTGATATATTACTATATATTACTACTCCAACTTTATTAAAACCAATCACAAACTAAGACCACAACCAAGAGAGAATGTATTTAGCCCATTCGACAGAGTGAAGCTGGGGACACAACAGGATTTCTAATCTTGCAACAAAAAAGGCTGGTTCTTTGGGTGCAAATGTGTAAAACAGACTACAATGTGGCTGTTCCCAAAGAAAAATCCAAGGCACATTGTTGCACAAAAATAAGAATTAAAAAGCCTTTATTGGAACATGGCTAAAGAGGATTTTAAATATTTAAATATTTAAAAACAGAGCACAGAGAGCATGCATAAGGACACACATACACAAATGAGGAGACCCACGACAAAGAAAGTTTTACTGAGCCACGCCTTCTCAAACTAAGAGAGGCTCAAAATCTGGCTAAAACTCTTCTCATGTGTAGCCAGCTTAAAACAACTAGTATATATATTAGTTACCTGAGCATATACCTGATCCAAATACAGTAGGTGTGGCAGTGACAAGGGACATGTCAGCTGCGATAGGTCACGTGGTACTTCTGCAGCTAGACTCTCTTGGAGGATTTAACTTGTGCATGTTTTGAGGTGATGGGGGAAACCGGAGCATGCGGGGGACCCTTCCGGACATAAGGAGAACATGCAGACTCCACACAGAAAGGCATGCACGGCCCGATTCCTAAAATGTAAATGCTAAACGTTAGAAGATGCTCTTAAAACCCCACTGTACAGTAATAGGATTTATTGTATATTGTAATAAATTATATAATTTATCATGATAATTTATCGCCCAACCCTAATTTCAATGACAAATGGACAAATTTCCCTACCGGGACAAAAAGGTTCACCTTAACCTTAACTTAATGGTCTTACTTTCTTCCTCCTCACTTTATCAGCAGGATGTTTTAGCACAAACCGGGTAATTAATTATTCAACACTTGTGACTTATTACCCGTCCTCACGCTCAATCTTTTAGTCTGTTATCATTTTAAAGAAGCTTCCACCTTGTGCCGCCCCCCCATTGTGATGCCATTCAATTTTGGGCTCTCTCCTCGGGACCGGGGATGTGTAAAAATAGAACCTGTCATTGTCGCTTACTGCGGATGTCCAGCCTATAAAACAGACAGCCTCCAAGCTGCCAAGCTCTGTGCAAAGCCAAAGCTCCTCTCCTCTTTTTGTCAAGAGAGGCAGTGCATTTTGAATAAATATCACACACGCCACTCCTGATACTGCCTCTCTCTATCCTCACGAAACAGCCAATCTTATATGAAGTTGTCAATCCAGACAGAGGTGCAGACTGAAAAGGCAAGAAGGAGTAGTAGTTTTTGTTTTTAGAGCTTAGACTTAGAGCCTGGCGGGTTATTCTTGGGTTTTAGTAATATTGTATTCAACTTGAGGATAAAGCTCAATATACTGTACATGGGCAAACATTTGGTCCTTTCATAAACAATGAAAAGTAAAGAAATAAACACTGCAGATTTTTCGGAATCTTTAGTAATCTGACAACTAGCATGGATCATCTGTGATAAAGTTACTGTATGTAACTACAGATCTAGGTGTGTATGTGCCCATCTGTGGGCTTTGCTATGTGTGATTTCTCCTGCTCACTGAGACAGATCAAAGACTTGCTTAGGGCATGGCACATGCACCAGTATAAGGGCCATAACAAACAGACTCCCTTTATTTTCCCTTTTACTGCAAACAATAGTGGTTATCGGGCGCCTTGACTAATAATTGGTATCAGCCCTGATAAAACCATATCGGTCAATTGGAATGAAGTTTAAATATATCAAGAACTTCAGAAACAGTCATTCTGTTTCATTCAAGGACATACATAAATTCAACTCTGTGCTGTATTCTTTTTACTGCCTTGCTGTCCCACAGACACTTCCCTTCCCTATGATCAAAGCAAACCTCGCCTAAGAAACTTTGTGCACCCGCGAGAAACACAAACATGCATACTTCTGCAAAGCAGTGACAAGATTGCTCTGCATATTTCTTTCATCCCAGCACAGTCTTGGGAACGGTAATGCCCCACAAAACACTGTTGGTTATTTACTGTAATACAATGAAAATGTGCTTTAATAGGCTCCATCTGTCTTTCTGAGGACAACAGCACTAAAAGGTACAGTACATCTGAGCCCCCGGGGAGGAAGAGCAGGGGAGGCAGCAGTGCTGAAAAGGGGGAAAATGACATGCCGTTCCAAACTCCACAATCTATCTGCCTCCATTAAAACAAGTGTCCCTTCAATGAATATCACTCAGAGAATCCCACAGAGCCATCGATGCAACACTTGCATCATCGCTTTCCACGCAGACAGAAAACAAGACTGGATTCAGCTGGGGTTGTTTCTAATACATGAAGAAAATTGAAATATTAATATTTAGAGTCCAGTGCTGAAATATACACCTTCAATCCCAATCTTAACAATTTAGAACATTTAGTTGAATGTAAAGATTATAGGGGACTATAGTACTTTATTATTATGTTTATTTAACCAGGAAAGTCCTAGATTCCAGAATATCTTTTTCGGACGACTCTGAAAAAGTGTGGCCCTCCGATGGTGGTCATGAAAAATTTTGGGCAGTTGCCCTTCCCTGTACTACAAGAAAAGACGTTTTTTTTTTTTTTATTGAAAAAGAAAAACGCCACTTTTGGGGACAAAAATCTGCTGTTGCAATGATTCTTGATTTTGTTCAAGGTAAATCTGTGTAAAATTCACTAAAGAAAAGGATCCGGCTCTTTTCACAATTGAGATCCGCTTCGATCCGTTCACTTGAAAGAGCCGTTCAAAAAGAGCCGATTCGGTCACGAAGGTCACATCACTAGTGGCTACCATCATAGCACCATCACTGAGTATGGAGTCAATAAATGCTACTTTACTTTTGTAAAACACATGCTCAAATAAAGATGGATGATGATAATGCAGTGTAAAG